>PVJH01008533.1:32909-84804 GCA_004026705.1 Nesogale talazaci | reverse complement strand
AGTCAGTGGGAGTTTCCATAGTCTTAACTAACATCATAATTCAAATGCATCAATTTTTCATCCGTATTCCTTATTCATTGTCCAAATTTTTGACATCATTTTATCTCCTGAGTTGATGCATGAGTTTACATGAATCCAAATGAGAAGAAACCCTTGAAAGCATCAATTGTTTCTCCATTTACCATGGTATTTATCTATTAGTTCAGTTGTGAGGATTTGGGATTTCTTTACAATGAGTTGTAATCCATACTCATGACTGCAATCCTCATCAGCAAGTTCTTCAAATCCTCCTCACTTTTATCATTCTAAGTTTCAAATTAGCCTTTTATATTCCTGATAAACTTTCTTTCTATTACCTTGATTCTCCGATTATTTTATCAACATACAGATTGATTAAGTACAGTAAATACGGTGAGAGGAAAATTCTAACTTAATAAAGTCATGGGAAATTTATCCAGAGCTATAAGACTTAAAAAATATATTAAAAACATCAAAAAGGGCAATGAAGAAAAACTCTTTATTTGCAGATAAAATGATCCTATATATAGAAAGTATCAAAGATTCAATAAAATATTGTTGAAACTAAATGAAAAATAAAATTCAATTTACAATCATATATTCTGAAGTTGAAGTAGGGAATAGTATCAGAGCCTATATTGTAAGAAGCTGGTTTGTAGGATGCTATGGATGAGAGTGGGATCCCAAAATACATTTGTGGGGATCTACAAAGAAAATACACCTCCACTGATTTCCCTCTACACCATGATAAAGGGATGGGAAGAAGCAGGTTACTAAACAGAGTGCATTGCAGATATGACTATAGAAGAGCAGAATGCCTTGAACAAGTAAAACTTTGTTAGTTGATGCACCACATGATAAACATTGGGTGTGATCTGTTTTTCAAACTATTCTTGTTTTTGTTTATTTGTTTATATTGAGATTTATCTCAAATATGTTTTGTCATTTAGGGTAACCCTATTTAATTTGTGTTTTGTGTTTTTTCCCACATATTGAAAGCCAGCAGTGATGAACCTCTAGTGATGGCAAGTGGAGTAAGGGTTCATGGGGGTGCATGGGGGGTATAAAAGGTAACTGATGTCAGGAAGTTAAAGAAGAGAGAGAATGTTTTGAAACACATTGTAATAGCAATTGTACAACAGGACTTAATGTGATTGAACATGATATCTGTATTAGCAACCAATAAAATGATTTGAAGGGAAATACAGAGAGATCAATTATCATAGCCAAATGAATATTTATAAACTAAATGGACTGCAAAATAAATACAAGGACACTCTCTTCAAATATAAAATGATAAATATAAATCTAAGCATAAAAGCAAAAGACTTACATAATGAAAATTCTAAGACACTTCTACAAGAAACTAAAAGACTTACACACATGGAAGACTGCCTCTCTCATTGGGTGGGAGGCAGGAATTGCTGTTGCAGCTGTTAGGTGTGGTTGGGTCAGTTCCCATCCTGGAGGATCCTGTGCACACAGAGGAAACTCTGCGCTGCCCTCTGCTTTCCTGGAGGCAGTTCCTATGCCCTAAATCCACTCGTGCGGCACCCTGGTGTCAACCATCTCTCTGACGGCCTTGCTCTTTGTTCCTGCTGCCCTCACACTTTACCAAGCGTGAGGTCCTTCCCCAGAGATTGGACACCCCTGACAATATTCTAAAGGGGCATAAGAGCCATACAAATGAAAACAGCAATGTGGTCTGCCCTCAGAATGACACTCCTAGCAAAATTTTAAAAACAACAGAAAATAATACCCACTAGCGATGCCATGGAGGGGTTGGTATGTTCAGTCCTTGCTGGTGGGGTTGTGATTGTTGTGTGGACAATAATATGACACCTCCTTAAACATGCAAGTGCAACTCTCACAACCCTCGGCTCTCGACTCTGTGGTCTCCTTATCTGGCCTTCTCTATTTCACTGTGGAGCTGTCGTAACTCATGCTCTCCATTTGACTCCTCGGGGTCTTAATATGCACTGCAGTGACTACACAGAAATCGCCCACAAAATTCCTAATTGAAGAGTTTATTAAGGACGCCAACAAGTTGCAATACCAGTGTGAAATACTCAAGATTGGGTTGCTCGTCAGGACATATTTATTACACAGTTCTTTCCAGTCTACTAATAAATTCCCCAAGACACATTTCACATCACTGTTAGCCTCAACTTGAAGGCATTCAGTTCAAAACAGATCGGACAGTAATAAAACATACTGAAAGCTCAGTACTATGCAAACATTAGGATAATTTGCAATGACACAATCATTCACTGAAAAATAATGCAACTGTGTTGCATCACACATTCAATATAACTTTTGAATACATTTTAACATTTTACAAATAAAGACAAGTGCAATTTCTTAGATTTCATATAAAATTTTGAACTATAAGGAGCTAAAAATCAAGAGAACTTGTGTTTTGAAAATATGCCATGTTTTTCTCTAGGTCAATTTTTAACCTAAACTATATTTTACTAAGATATATTTTTTTCTATCAGTACCGAGTGCCATACAATCTTTCAGTTTTTAAATAGAATTGATGTGTTTAATATATTTAAATCAATAGTGCCTGTTCAACAACAAATTATTTTTAAATCAATAGATTGCATTACAAATTATTTATAAACTCAAATATATGTTAATGAATGATCATCTGTCCCGCTCAAGAATCAAAAGGAACAAACAAAAAACAGCAATAAATATTGACAATAGCAAACTCAATAAAAAATACAGACAGGAATGTTCAAAATATCTCAAATTTTACTCTATAGATCTCACCGTTACCTTAAATGTCAATTAAGTGAGATATTGCATTAAAAAAAGAGGCTATGACATCGCACAGAACAAATGGCACATTTTAGCTTTCATTTGTTTTACCAAAAGATTAGTTTCAGCATAAGTAGTTAGGAAGTATAGACCAAATGCTTGCCTCTAGTTTCTCATTCTAGATTTATTTATTTTTCACCATTTGAGTCAAATCAAAGTAGGAGCAATAAAATGGAAGGCAGTTATTACCCATAATAATGAAATAATAGAAATAAGAGACATTTATGGGAGAAATTGCAATATCATAAGACCTGTGCAGACAGAAAAGAAAAATATATATACAGAATGTACTGAATAGGACATTCTTTGAAAAGTATAATAAAAATATTATTTCTCAAACCTCACTTATTCCCATCAAGTTAATTTAGACTCTTAGAAACCCTAGGCAGGGCATCTGAGGTGATATATGCTTAAGAGGACAACCTTATCTTTTTTTCAGAGAGGTGGAGGTGTCTGAACCACTGACCTTGGTGTTTCCAGTTCAACACAACTTGACAGTGCCCCCAGCTCCTACCCAGTAAGAGAGAACCCAGAAGACAATGAAACACAAGTTATAGACTCTCTCTATAGTGAACTCTAAGTAACCACATGAACTGGTTCAAAACTGTTGTCGAAACATATTTTAAGAACAAATAAAAGCCTGTTGGAGTGTTAGGCTACACTTTGGGCTACAAGTTTGAGCCTGACAGCCACTCCATAGGATAAAGATGAGATGTTCTGCTTCTATAAAAGTCAGAGACTTAGAATCCCTCCAGGAGAGTTCTTATGTGTTCTGTAGGGTCCCTAAGATTCAGTCCTGCTGTGACCCACTATGATGTGTAATGGGTTGAGTTGTGTCCCTCTGAAACTATGGAACAAAACTCAATTCTGACACCTTCAAATGAAGCAGGCTGTAAAGCTGTCAGAGGAGCTTCAGATTGCTTAGTGCAAGGAGGACCTTTCAAATCAATACGGACCCTGAGGACAAAGGTGAGGCTCTCTGCTTCCGTTAAAATGCATATCCTGCAATACAGTAGAGTATTGCATATGGTTATTATAACCAAAGCCTTTTTTCATTCTAAATGAGTGACTTTCTTCATGGATCTAGGTACGAATATGGGGAAGATGCTGATTGTATTATATGATTCAGCTGGGAGTGCTTGTTAGCAGGAGTGCTTGTGGGTGCCACCATGCAAATAAAACAAACTCCCAGCCATTGAGCTGAATTTTAGCAACTGTAGAGAAGAGGTTGAAACTGCGCTTCTGAGTTCCTGAAGACTGTAGCTCTTTGAAAGAGTAGAAAGCCTTGGCTTTCTCCAAGATATAAAATGGGCCCTATAAGAATAAAAATGGGCATCTCGCTGCTAGTAAAAGAGAAGATGCAGGAGTCAAGCACATCAAGAAACTTGTGCAGTGGAATTCATTGATCCTAGAATTACATTGACACCAAACTAGCAGCAGAGAAGGAACGGCATAGAATCTGAAATCAGACAATTCTTTAATGTTTGAATCCATTGTTGCATTTGTGTTTATCCTTCTCATTAGTGGTCTTATCTTTTTGCTGTGCTTTCACTTTACCAACCTTAACTTCCTTTTCCAGGGACTGATCTTGCTTAATAGTGTCTTCAGGACATGTGAACAAGTCTCACCATCTTTGCTTCTAAAGAAGATTCTGGCTGTATGTCCTTCAAAACAGAGATCTGCTTTCAAGACAGATCATTTTTCTTACAAGACAGATCTTTTGCCAGTCTACGATCCCTTTAATAATTTTCAGCAGCACCATAATTCAATTGTATTGATTTTTTCCCAGTCATCTTTATTCAATTTCATATATATACAAAATGAGAATGAAAATAGCATGCCTTGGGTCAAGCACATCTTCCTGACTTCAGAACTTCAGAAAGCTTTGTGCACCAGATAGACTCAATGCAATGAATGAATTGTTTGCTCTCTTGACTGCTGTTCCCATGAGCATTGATTGTGAGTCCAAGCAAGATGAAATACATGACAATGCCAAACTTTTCTTCATTTATCCTCCTGCTATTGATTTACTTGTGAGGATTTTGGTTTGTTTTACAATGGGTTGCAAACTATCTCTATGGGTGTGATCCTTTGTGTGTGTAAAATTTATTTATAAACAGGATTCGTTAAAAATGTGGACCCATTTATCTAGTGTTTGCAAGATGGTAGACTATAATCTTCACATCTTTTCTTTATTATTAAAAATCATTTTTATTGCGGTTCCTACTACTTTTATAGCAATCCACACATCAATCATATCAAGTGTACTTGTACATAGGTTGCCATAAATCTTTTCTAGATATTTAATTTCCATTGAGTCCTCAGTATCAACTCCTCTTTTCCCTCTGCCCCCATGATTCCTTGGTAAATTATACATAATAATTATTTTCATATCTCAAAGTGATCGCTGCCTCCACTCACCTTTCTTAAATCCTCTCCCCACCTCCCCCCTCCCCTTTTGGCATTGCCATTCTTATCCCTGATCTTGGATTCTGTGTATCCTGAACTCATGTCTCTTATGTTTACCTAGGTACATGCTCTGGTCTAGCCCTCAGTGAGAGGCAGCACTGAGGATGCACATGATATTGGGGGTTGAAGAAGCCTCACAGAAACAGAGGAATATAGGGTGTGCACATCACTTATTTTTTGGTCACCACTCAATCCAGGCAAGATGGTGCTAAAGTCTAAGTACTTTCACTTCTGAGAAAGTAGGATTTTCAATCTATTGAGGCTATAGCCTGAACATGGGGTAACTCACCCCACTATGCATCAAAGTTCCATATAATTGAAATCAACGTGTTAATCCTCTTCTCTCAAATAGCTTTTGGTGCAGCTTGGATGAACTATGCTGCTTTTTATAGAAGTTTCATTATTTGGGTAACAATATTTTATATTAAAATGTGGTGTGCACATATGTTATCATCAGAGTTTAAATCTGAATCAATGTTTGAAAAGGATCCTTGTGACCAGATAGGGTGGTATCATACAGTGAGGTATTTCAGATGGCTCATTTAACCAGTCTTTGCAACACCCACTAACTTTCCCCTGTTGGGTCTGGGTGTGAGAAGGAGAGAGACAATACTGATAGGATTGTTTGAATTAACTGTGAATGATCTGGTTGTTAACATAGTTAATTGTGATTGCAAAATGCTGGACATTTCATGATGGGACTATTTAATTTTGCCATCCTGATGAATGAAAAATTTACCACCTCACAACTACCATAGGAAATAGTCTAGGAGAATGATAATGGCAGCAGGCAAGTGAAGGTGCTTGGTACAGTATGTGTATTTAAGTATTGTGAAAAAGATGTACGAGTTCCCAATAAAATGATTTTAATTAAAAAAATAGAATAAAGATCAAGGAGTGGCCTGCAGCCTGTGACACAAGAAAGCAACAGAGAAGTATCTTGTGAAGAATAGCGAGAAAAAGCCATGGTATAGATATTGCAAATCTCAACTGGGTCACTCATGGTAGAGCCACTTCACCTTATTATCTATCATGAAGTATACTAGATTGAATGACCTGGTAGTCTACTTCTAGAAAAAAAAATTCAAAATAGCACCAGATATAAGAATAAAATAATAATGTGGGGTGAGTAATGCTGAGTGTCTTTGGGCAGAGAGCTAGCTTTCTTTTGGAGCGGGGTTCCTCTAGACTAGTGGTTCTCAATCTTCCTAATGCCACAACCCTTTGAAACAGTTCCTTATGTTGTGGTGACCCCCAACCATAAATGAATTCTCTTGTTATTTCATAACTGTACTTTTGTTACTGTGATGAATAGGATGACCCCTGTGAAAGGATAGTTAAACCCCCAAATTGGTCGTGACACACAGGTTGAGAACGACTCATCTAGATACTTAATTTGGTGAGCTAAGTTTGCTGAAAGATGGGGCTGTAGCCGAGTGCCTTTAGGTGTCTTTTGGGCATCTATAAGACTTATACAAGGTTTATAACATTTTCTGAGTAGGGAAGAGACCCAGGGTCTAAGTGGTTTAGAGATCAAGTGGATTAATGTCACAAGATGTCATACTCATACATAAGGTTGAAAAGAGTCTGCATTGACTGCAAGAGCTGTATTTTTCATCCTGAATTATAATCTGCCAACTTCCCTAAAAAATCACTGTGAATGGGATAGGCAGGTTACATCTGTTCATTGCAATGAACTAACTAAAAAGTACTGTGTAAGAGATGATTATTGTCCACATTAGTAAGAAGTTTAGAGGATGAAGACTTGTCCGGCAATTTCCTCATGGGAATAGGACTTGAAATTGAAATGCATTTGCCTTTATAAAGTTAGAGAATTCCAGGCATCCTCCCCCTCCTATTTTACAGAGGTTTATAACACATTCACTACTAGAAGAACTAGAACTGAGCCAGACAATGTTTCATTCTGTTGTACAGAGAGTCATTATAACTTACAGCTTTCTCAATGGCACCCAATAACCACAACAGTAAAATGATGAAACAGACATAGGGAGAGACAGTAAAGAACAAAATGCTCATAGATTTATTACGGACATTAAAAGTAATGTCCCTTCACCCCTCAAAAAATGCCATACTCTGACTAATAACAACCACACAAAGAACTTCTAGGAAGAAAAAGTACATCAAGATATAAGTGAGCAAATTGTTCTAAGGAAGCAGCAGGTACTAAGGAAAAGCTAAGATTCACACTAAAGCAGCAGGTTATGGATGTTTCTATCTTACTACCTTCACTCATTATTTTGTTTATCATAAAATGGTAGCGAGTATGCTATTGTGGTGCAGGACACCATGGCACCAATATTTCAAATATCAACAGGTTCACATATAATAAACTAGCTTCAACTTATTATCCAGCATATACTAGATATCCAGCATATCCAGTGGTATACTAGATAGTATGATCTGGTGGTTTACTTAAAAATGAATCAGTGAAACTCTTATGTATAGCAATAGAGAGAAAAGCCTAATAATATACTTTCAGAAGAATGACAAATATAAGCACATATAAAATATAAATGTATATATATATACATAGATATGGCATTAGTAAAACTAATGGTACTCAGAATTGCATTATCACATTTCCCAAGACAAAATTTGATCATAGCAGATGTATTTTTTCCAATAAGATAAAGTGCTAGCGTACATGTTGGTCACACTAGATGAATTCAGGATTCAGGAAGCTACATATGTGCCTGAAGATGATCATGGAGGGAGCTCAATATCATCAGTGACAGCAAGGATAGATGTCCACTGTGGAATAAATCATGGATTGTTCAATACTACTTCAAATTAAAACTGAAGAAATGGAAACAAGTCCATGAAAATCAAAGTACAACTTTAAGTATGTTTTTGCCCTGTGCCTTGAACTCAGCTCTGATCCACAGGCACCTTATGTACAACAGAACAAAACATTGCCCAACATGTGTCATCCTCACCATTATTGCTGTGTTGAGCCCATTGTTGCAGCTGCTGTGTCAATTTTGCTGAAGGTCTTCCTCCTCTCTGATGCCCCTCTATTTTACCAATCATGAAGTCCTTCTGCATTGGCTGATCTCTCCTAACACATGTTATCTCCTGGTAATCTTAAAGATAGCCAGTCAGAATTTAGAGCTCATCTTCAAAAACTATTGGACTAATTGAACACTTATGACAGAAAACTAGAGCAGATGAGATGACATGATGGGCATGATAGGACAGAAAGCTAACTGCCATTAAAAAGATAGTAAATGAAGAAGAGATCCACATTTATGTCAGAAGAGACTCTGAAACTATTCTTGAACAAATGCTCCAAAAGACACCTTTAAAGTGTGAAAAGGGAAAATTGACCCCTTGAAAACTCAGGTGTACATACTCTAGAAATTCTTGTTTCCTTTTCAGTTGCAAAAAACTAGACACTGAATTTTAAAAAGATCAGAAGAGTTGATATATTTGAATGATGGTGCTGATGGAGATCTACCATAGTATGAGCAAATCTGTGTTCATGAAATATGGCCAGAATAGTCTTCACAGGTGAAGATGGAGAGACTTTAGACATACTATCAAGAGCAAATCATCCCTCCAGAAGAAAAATGCTAGAGCAAAAGTCAGTGAAAAAGGGAAACATTCTAAATAAAACAAGTCGCACCATGGCTTCAACTACAGGTCCAAACATTGTGTATTAGGCTGACTTCTTTACAAAGGCAAAACCAAGGCAATTTTCAGAAAATTCTTGTCAAGGAATGGCCTATCTAATAGTGGAGCAGATAGCAAAAGAAAGGGCTAACCCAGTCAGACGTATGTTTGTACATCCTAAGTTGGGCTTCCCAGTCTCATGTGCTTGCCAGATCAATGATTCAAGAAGCAAGAGGTAGAAAGGCAACTCTCTGGTGGCAAAGCCAAGCCAGAGGGACAGTTGGAGAGGTGAGACTACCCATCCAACATTAATTTCCACATATCAAGTAGGCCCCCACCCCAAGGAGGGCATCATTGGTACTTCAGAAGGAAAAGTTCACTACTAAATATGACCAGCCAGGCAAGAGACATGAGCATAACTAGATGGCAAAGTGGAGCATATGAAGGTGGCCTGGGCAGTGCAGCTTTTCATTACGTCATGCATAGAGTTACTACACATTGGAACTGACTCATGACACCTAACAATGACAAAAGCACATGCTCTCTTTCCTCTAGAGGAATTAGTATTACAGCCTTTACTTGTCTTTATCAAAGTAATTACTGTTAGTATTTCTCTTATTATCAATATTCATGAAATCTCATGAATTAGAATTTATTTTCATGCTCTGTTGAAATATAGTTACTGCTCAACTGCTTAATTTTGAATCCATAGGTAAAGATAAATGCATTCATTATGCAACAGACTAAGCCCATTACTAAAATATACAAAAAGTAGGTACACATCATTTGTTCCTTGGTAGTGATAAAAAGTTAATGAATAATGCAACCATATGATATAGTACAGTTCTACTTCTCTGTTCAAACCTTTAGGTTATCTTGTGGTTACTAAGTGCCATCCAGTAGGTTTCAACTCACAGCAGCACGATGCACAAGAGACTGAGTCACAGCCTGATCCTGCACCATGCTCACAGCCTCTCCTATGCTTAAACCCATTGTTGCAGCCACTGGGTCACTCCACCTCATTAAGGGCCTTCTTTTTCACTGTCGCTTCACTGTTCTGAGCATGCTATCCTTCTGAAGGGCCTGATTTCTCTTGACAACATGTGCGAAATGTGTACCTTATTCCTAAGGAGCACTCTGGCTGTCTTTTTTTCCAACACACACTTCTTTGTCCTTTTAGAAGTTCATGGTCCTTTAAATACTCTCCAGCACCACAACTCAGAATCTTCTTTGCTTCTGTTTAGTCACCGTCAAGTTTTCCTGTGTGTATCAGCTGATTAGCAGCACCACTGATTGAAGCAGGAGCACCTTCATTCTGAAAGGACCCTCCCTTTTTTTCAATTCTCCAAAGTGGTTTTGCACAACAGCTTTACCCAATATAAAGCACCTTTCAACTCTGGAGTGCAGTGGCCATGAACATTGATTGTATATACAACTAAGACAAAATCTTTAACAACTTCAACATTGTCCCTGTTGATCATGATTTTTGCTTACTGATCCAGTTCTGAGCATTTGGTTTTCTTTACATTGAGCTGTAATTCATACTGAAGACTTCATCATCAAGTTCTTGAATTCCACCTCACCTTCAGCAAGCAAAGTTGGTTATCTGCTTATCACTTGTGATTAAAAAGCCTACCTAGCCTTCCTTCATCCTAAGGCCTCATTCTTATTCATATAATCCAGTTTCTCTAATTGTTCACTCAGCATATATTGAGTAAGTATAGTGACAAGGTTCAAACCTGCTGTTCACTCTTTCTGCTTTTAAACCATTCAGTATACCCTAATTCTCTTCACAAAACTGCCGTTTGGTCCATATGCATATTCGGCACAAGACACGGAAATATTCTGAATTTTCCATTTTTTTTCTGGATTCGCCCTAATTAGTAATGATTCTTACAGTCAAGGGTCTTGGCTTAGTAATCAAAATCCAAGCATGCATAATTCTAGTATTCTCTGCATTGAGACCAATTTCTCCTGACATCAACAATGCTGTTCCTTGTCCTTATCCTATGAATTCATCATGAACTCTGGCAGCTACCTATTAATGTACTGCTGCAACTGCTGTTGGGTGATCTTCTTGTGACCTCTTGTTTACATTAGTGGAAACATTGGTGCACACATTTGTGTCTTTCAGATCTGGATTCTGAATCTGCCTCCTTTACCACCTGCTAGCCTGCTGATCTGGGAGTCATTAATGCCTACCACCTGGCAGGCCAGCTGACCTGCTGACATTGGACTTATTTGCCACTGCATCTACCAGCCATGGTTTCCTTGCTTTCTTTTCCTCTTTCCTGATTTATCAGCCCCCAAAGTTACATTTGAGGAAAAGACAATGACATAACTATAGATGTGATCGAGAGACATGAAACCAGAAGGAAAGCATGCTCAACATATCTTAAACTGAAAGAACTCCAGAGAAGGTTCAAGCCTCTCATTAAATATTGAAAGACTATATGGGCAAAATAGGAAACTATGCATGAAGTCTCAAAAGAAATGTAAAGAAACACAGAGTAACTATACCCCCCAAAAGGAGCTGACATTCAACAATTTCAAGAAGAAGCATATAATCAAGAACCAATGGTAACGAAGGAATCGTAGCCAGAAGAACCCCTTAGGATCAATGGTGAGAAGGGCAATAATGTGAGGGAGGAGGGAAGTTGGGGTAAAAAGGGAGAACAGATTGCAAGGATCTACATATGGCCTCCTTCTTGGAGGACGGACAGTGGAGAAGTGGGTAAAGGGAGAAGTCCGATGGTGGAAGATAGGACAAAATAACAGTAATTTATAAATTATCAGGGGTTCATGGGAGAGGGGTGTAGGGAGGAAGAGGAAAAATGAGGAGCAAAAACCAAGGGCTCAAGTAGAAAGCAAGTATTTTGAAACGATGAGGGAAACAAATGTACAAAATTGTTTGACACAATGGATGTATGTGTAGATTATGACAAGTGTTGTATGAGCCCCCAATAAATTGATTAAAAATAAAAAAGAACCAGTGGTAATGAAGGAAGAAGTGCAATTTTCACTGAAGACATTAACCAAAAGAAAGGCTCCAGGAATTCATAAAACAACAATTGAAATGTTTCAGCCAACAGATAAAGCACTGGAAGAACTTACTCCTCTCTGCCAAAAAATTATTTGTTAATTGTCAAAAAGAGGAAGAGATTCATATTTGTACCTATACCAAAGAAAGGTGATGCAGGAGAATGTACAAAATATAAAACAATATTAGTAATATTGCATGCATGTAAAATTTGATTCTGCTCAATACTATCTATAGTTTGTCACGGTGCACAGTGTTGAATAACTTTGAATAGTAAACGAGACAGAAGTAAATGCATTTTTGATATTGCATACTTTCAGGCAATATTCCTCTGATTTTAGCAATAATATTTCTTGTTCAATGTCCTCTTCCAATTCTAGTATATAATTATAACATACTGCTTAATCTTGGCTGGATTACTTTCTACAAAATTTTACCTGAGTATAGTATGTTGCTCTTCTCTATTTTGCACATTCTGTGGGTTGAAATATTTTTGGAGTGGGTGCAAATATGGAGTGTTTGAGTCGGTCAGTCAAGTCTTCCAACTGTCCTGACAAAAACATGAATGCTTTTACTGCCTCATCATCTTGCAACCCCATCAATTCCTGAAGCTTTTCAATTGCAAACCCATTAATTCCTGAAGCCTTGTTTTTGACTAACACCTTCAGTATGGCTTCAATTTCTTCCTTCTGTGCCACTGGTTTTTACTTAGATGCTAACTCTTGAAATGATAGAATGTTATCTATTTCATTTTGAAACTATAAGTCTGGGTATTCTTGCCACCTACTTTTGATTCTGTATTTTTCCAACAGACTCTTTCAATATTGTGACAAAAAATGGAATACGCTGCATCCCTAAAAACAGTGATTAAAGCATGAAAGACCTAATGGCATGGAAGGACCTAGGGATTATTAGGTGGAGTGAAGTTAATCAGTCACAAAAGAGAAAAAAATTATGAGACCACTCCAATAAGAAGAAACACCAAGTAAACAAATCTTCAAGATTAATTCCCTAACAAAGGGCAAAAAGTCTATGTAGCAATCATGAAAAAAATAAGATCCCTGGGCTGAGCCCCGGTGGCGTAGTGGTTGTGCGCGGGACTGCGGCCCACTGGGTCGGAGGTTCAATTCCAGCAGTGGGGCTAGACCTCCTTCTCCCACCACCAGAGCAGTGATGCCAAAAAAAAAAAAAAAAAAGAAAAAAATAAGATCCCCCTTTAGGCATATATCAGAAAACCCACCTCCAAAGAAGGATCCTCACTTTGGCTACAGTCACTATTTCAAGGAGGGAGGGAAAGGAAACTGTCCAACCACTGTTGTTTTGCAACATTGAGACGGGTTTGCACAAATCCTCAGGCCCTTTACAACAATGAGAGGAGAATCTTCTTGGAAAAGCAATTATAAATCAAGGGAAGGGAGCATCTAAACTTAGAGGAGGCACATATATTTCCCTTGGTGAGTTGGGTAAGTAAATGAAGAGGACCAATCTCACATTAGGAATGGATGGTAAGTAATAATTATAGGGAGCCTAAAGGGAGACTAAAACTGGCTTTATGTTCCTGGGTAGACACTTACTCAAAGGGTTACAGTACTGCTTAGTCACTGGAACTATGGTGAACCTTGCCTTTGGCGAGCCACCCTATGTACTAAGCACAAGGATGATTTTATAAGCAGGCATTACAGGAAGCATGGCATTCCTCAAGGGCCATGCAAAAGATCTCCACTTGGAAACAAGAAAGAACAAATTTGGATCTGTTTGTAAACTACCTGAAACTCTTGGACTTAGGACTGAAACTTCCTTATGGGAGAAGAAGCTAAAGATGTTCACACCAACACTATGGAAAGGGCAGTCATGGGACTTGAGTGGAAGCTTGGCTTACTGGACATCCAATGAAAGGGGACTCAGATCACAATGTATATAGTAATTCTATGCTTCCCTTGCGTTAATATGACAGACATTAATCTGATGGCAAATAATCTGCCCTTATAAGAGGATTTTTTTTTATATAAGAGAATTTTGCAATAGCACCAACCCTGATGCTCACTGTAAACATAGCTCAATCAATGAAGAAATCAATCTGTACAAAGTGCTATCACAGTTAGCAATTTAACTATACTTGCATAACTCTTATCAACAGTACCTTAAGGTCTATGACATTGGATAAATTATTGATGTGATCAAAGTAATCACCTTTTACCCCAGGAGAAAAATTGGCAATGTTTTTCCTTTGTTTTGTATGTTTGTATGCTGTCTCCTTCTCTTTTGCTGTCTCTATTTGTTTGTTTCTGTTTTGTTGTTGTTGTTTTTTGTTTATTATTTTGCCACAATATGACAGCCATAGTCAATCAGAATTGTTCATATACTCTGAAAATCGTTGTATTATAGGATCCCATTTAATTCCACCCTAATTCAAGAGCAAATTGTTCTTATAATATCACCATTTGATAATCAGTGTTATGAAGAGATCACTGAAGATAAGGATTCTACAGCAAAGTGTGAGGAAGGCATTCGATGGTGCCCAGCATGGACTGGAAGAGAGTTTGGGGTCTGAAAGACCTATATTTAAACAAGCTGTCAGCTGAGTGAGTTGTCCACTAAGAACACAATGAAGAATCAGCTTTTGTGATACAAAGATGAAAATAACAAAATCCAAATATGAGAAAGGGAAAAGTATCAGGCTTAAGTTGTGAACACCTAATTTGTAGAAGCTCTTTGGTGGATGGTGGAATCCCAAAATCCACCTGCAGAGAATCTAATCAAATTAAGTCTCTGGAGAATACTCTCTGTCCACTGGTGAGGGACTCATACAGCTTTATATCAAGCAGAGACTACTGTAAACTTGATTATGGAGGATCAACCTATGGTATAATATGATACTTGGTCAGTACATCTCCCTCTTGACCCAACCTAAAGTTTTTCCTAGATTCAGGTATTTCTAATTTGTTCCATGACAGAGATCATTTCTCTAGCGTTTCAAATAATGTTGGTTGACTTTTCCTTCTTACAGGTTATTTTTTAGCACATTTATATTATTATTATTATTTATTTTTTCTTTATTGCTTTGATTTTTATTATTGATCTTAGGCTTCCCCCATTATGAAACACTGAAGAAATGGATGAGTAGAGACAATAAAGAATGCAATAGTTTAACGGGAAAGGTGATTGGAGAGTGAGAATGGGAGAACAAAAATTGAATCCAGTAATGGGGAGAGAGCGCAAGAACTGATTGTGATGATGTGCATACGACTCTCTAAAAAGTGACTTAACTTGTAAGAGGGCCCAATAAAAATTATGAAATAAAAGTGACATAACAGTGGAAATGTTTGTACATCAAGCAGTATTAGACAATCGCTATCACATTCTACTTTTCCTCCTTGAACTCATCGATATCAAATCCTCTTTACCATTCTTCTTCCTCGCACACTGGTGTACCACCCAGGAAGGAAAAAAAAGAGAATCCAAAGTAAACCATTGGCTACCATGGGTGAAGGAGGAAGAGATTTTGCTTAGGGGACATCAAGTTTAACTTAATTGGGCTGGAAAAATTGGAAAAAGATATTACTAATGATTGCATAATAGTGTATAATCAATGGCACTGAAATATACATGTAGAAAGTGTTGAGTCAGGGAAAGGGTTTTGTGTACATCTCTGCCACAACACAAAGAATATGTTCTAAAATTGTGGCAATATTTGTACAACTCTTCTTGATATGGTTGGAATATTGAATTATGTAATATGTGGAAGAAGTGCCAATAAAATGGTAATTAATAGCATATTCCAACGTTGCAACTCAAGGCTTGAATTTTTTCTTTAACTATTTCAGTTAAGATATAGAGACTTTTTTTTCTTTTTGGTTTTCTATTGTAGGGGTTTGTACATTTTATTATAAATATTTTACTTTGTCTTCTCCAGGTGCTCTTTGAAATTTTCTATTCAGCTCTCTTCATTAAGTTCATTTGTCTTAGCTACTCTATGAATAAGAGGAAGTTTTGATGTTTTTCAATGATCTTATTGTGGCTCTTACAGCTCTTATAGCTTTCAATGCATCGCTTGTATCCAGTGTGTTTGTACACATGTTGCCATATTCATTTCCAAATACTTTCTACTTGAGTCCTTAGTATAAGCTCCTCTTTCCCGTCTTTTTTTTAGTTTTTATAAATCATTTTATTTGGGGCTCATATAGCTCCCCTTACGATCCATACATACATCAATTGTATGCAGGCCACATTTGCACACTTGTTGCCATCATCACTCTCAAAACATCTTCCCTCTACTTAGGCCCCCAATACAGCTCCCCATATTTCCCTTCCCTGCCCCTACCCCCTCCATTATGAACTCTTAATAATTTACAGATTGTTATTACTTTTTCATATAGTACACTGTCCAATGTGTCCCTACACTCACTATTCTTCCTTCATAGTGTCTTCTTCATCTGAAAGTTCTATTGGAACCTGTTCACTTGGCTGATATTGCTGTTATTGGAAATACTGATGACATATCCTTCAGTATCACATCAACAAACCAGCACCCCAGAGAGGAGGTTACATGTAGATCCCTGAAATTGGTCTCCCCTTTCTCTTTCACCATCCCTCCACCCTCCCAGTAACACCACTCCCACTGCTAGTCCTTAGCTATCATCTATCCTAAATTCCTCATGTTTCTGACCCCAGTGTACATCTCCTGGTCTAGCTGGATTTGTCTAGTAGAATTGGGATCATGGTAGTGGGTGGGAGGAAGCATTTGAGAACTAGAGGAACGTTGCATATTTCATTGTTACTACTCTATACCTTACCTGGCTCCTCTCCTCCCTGCAACCCCTCCTTAAGTTGATGTATTCTTAAATCATTTGTGACTTTTTGGATCTTTTCCCTGTCTCTGTCATACTACTGCTCATCAAAAATTCAGTCATTAGTGTCTTATGCATAACATTTAATATTGAGAGCTATGAAAGCTCATTTGGTATATCATTCACATAATATTTTGACTTTTGTAGACTTAAAATTTTCTTCAACTTCAAACTGAACTTGCATAAAAACAATTAATTGTCTGTTTTTCAGTTTACCCCTGGCCTGGATTTATCTGCTGACATTGAGTTCCTCCATTGTCTACGTATATATTTAGTCTATTTTATTTCCATTTATCTATCCAAAAATCTTATTTTTGTTAGTCTCCTTTTGTATGTTATTGAGCCAAGGCATACTTAATGGAGTCCTTGGTCTTGCACAATTCTCTCCTGCTGTCTCTAACTTCATTTCTATAATCAAGACTATTTTAATCACCCATATTTATCAATGTATCTGATTGCATATGTGATCAATTTCAAAATGAGGACCTTGATAGAATTCTTCAATTTATTCATCATTAGATTTGGTGGTTTGTGAATAAATAGGTATTGACTCTATTTCCTTGATTCAGACAGCTCATTTGAAGATTACTATTGGAATGTCCTTTTGATGAAGAATATAATGTCATTCTTTTTGTTATTTTTTTCTTGGCATAGTTAAATCATATAATTTTTTGTGGCATCACTGCCTGGTGGGAATAGGACATATAATTTTTTAAAAATTCAAAATACCAGTCAATGTCATCCAACTAATGCCTACATTGTAGATATTTATGTATTCTTATTTATTTTTTTACAACTGCCAGTTTTCCTCAAGTCACACTTATTCATTCCAAGTCCCCATTATTAAATGATTTGAAGCTGTTTCTGCTCATTTTGAATAATATCACATCAACAGATGAAAATTCTGGGAAAAAAATTAAAAAATGAAAATTTGGAAAGCTTTCCTTCCACAGGCTTTACTCCATCCAAGTCATCATGTTTCCTTTTTGTATTTGAGAAAACAGATCTTCCTAAGTCATGTTTGAGTATTCTCCGACTTAAGTGCTTCATCTCCTGGCACCACCTCTGTCAAGGCTCTGCTTTTAGTGATTAGGTTTTCTTTAAATGTCAATATTTTGTCAATATCCACAGCCTTTTCAGTGACTAATTCTTCGAAGTAGATAATCTATTCTTTCTTCATAGTGTCTTCTTCATCTGAAGGTTCTATTAGAACCTGTTCACTTGGCTGACATTGCTGTTATTGGAAATACTGATGACATATCCTTCAGTATCACATCAACAAACAAGCCACCAGAGTGAGACACACTGACAAACTCATAGTGAACAATTTATAGCAGTGAACTTAAATTCATTTGATTAAAGTCATCAGTATTTGTGAATCTTTGAAATACATTTTTCATTAAAATATAGCTATAAAAGACTATAATCACCATGTTGACCCAATTCGATAGTTCGAAATCATGTAAAACAAGTATGCTTTTCTTTGTACATGCACATATAAAGCAAAGCCAATTACTAATAAAATATATAAGGAATTACTTTTGGATATTGCTTCCAGCTTCAATCAGTGTATCTACTTCTATGCTTTTTTCATTTCTATTTTTTCCACTCTCATTTCTATTTTATAACAGTTCATGTGCCACATTTATAATGAATTGTATGTATATATTATATATACTGTCATTGCATATGCTATTTATAGTCATGGATAGATATGACATATGCTATTGTGTTGGTTTATTTTTACTTCTCTTCAAGCAGTTGTTTAGATGCATAAGCACATCTGATGTATTGCAAAATATATTTAAAAGATACTTATGCTGCATATTTATATGTTAAAATTAATATGAAATAATTAATTGGTGAAATGTTTATCCTTAAACAAAATTATAAACCAAAACTTTTTTCTGAAAATGCAAAATTGAAGTTGTTTTCAATACTTAAGAAAATGTAATTTCATGAAAACCCACAGCTTGCAATTATTAACCTTCAGGAAGATTTTTTAGAAGATGAATTCATTAAGAATTAGATATAAATAGATATTGAAACAATTTTAGAAATGTTAGTTGAATGTCAGCTTTCTTTGAAGTATCCAAATCTATTCCTTAGGAAATGATTGAGTGGTTTGCAGTATCAGTAAATATAGCCTACTTATGTTTTAACAAAGCATTTCATATTCATATATATCTACCAAATAATATATTTATGTTCATTATTTTTATATTGAGAGTTTTATTAAAAGGTTCTCATGATAAGATAAATATATATATATTTTTTTCCCTAGGAAATTACAATAATCCCCAAAGAAATGGTGATACTGAATGCCATCTCTAATGATGAGAAAAAGTAAAAATAATTCTGACTGGAAACTATTGATAATTCCTTTAAAACTCGATATCCAGAGTCAATCACCCTTAAGGCAATCACAGATGCATGTTCAAAACAAACTGCTCTATCCATGCATACTGAACCTAAGACAAAATTAAATGTAAAACAAACTGGGCACTAGTGTTCTAATGGAAATGTATGTTTCCAAGCACATTTTAAAAAATGTTCACT
Organism: Nesogale talazaci; assembly: GCA_004026705.1. Taxonomy (NCBI): domain Eukaryota; kingdom Metazoa; phylum Chordata; class Mammalia; order Afrosoricida; family Tenrecidae; genus Nesogale; species Nesogale talazaci. The sequence goes on along the minus strand of PVJH01008533.1, from coordinate 65,412 downwards.
AACTAGGAAATTAAAATCAAGAACAATGAGAATGTAGGAATCCTGGGGATATTGGAGCCACAGCAATCAAGCCAAGAGGAATTGCTAAGAGGCAGCAGAAGGTAAAGCCTGATGGTGGGGCAGGTGGGAGGCAAAAGGAAACACAAAAGACCTAGAAAGAAAAGCTATGAATAGAAGCAAACACATAGGGTGTACATGTGCAAATATATTAATTCATAGAAGTTTTGGTCTGTATACATATATTTATTTGGAAATACGCTGACTTAGTGGACAGACTTGGGGCCTCTTTTCAAGTCCTCCCTCAATGCAAGAATACCTTGTACTAACACCCTGACATTCTGTGATGCTCACCCTCCAGACACAATCACTGAGGATAAAATGGGTACAACTGCAAGTGTGAAGACAGCTGATGGTCACCAGCTATCCAAATACATAGTGTCTAGGGTCTTAAAGGCTTGAAGTTATACAAGCGGCCATTTAGCAAAGGACCAACAAGTCCACATGGAAGAAGCACATCTGTGTGATCATTAAGGTGTCAATAGGACTAGGTAAGAGGCATCAGAAGACTGATAAGCAAACAAACAAAAATCATATTGTTGAGAAGGAGGTGAGTCAGAGAAGAGACCCACAATCCATCTGTAAATAGTGGGACTTCCCTTCACAGAAGGGTGGCAAGGAAGGGATGAGTCAATCAGGGAACAGCATATCTTTGACGAAACACACAATATTCTTCTGAATCCTTGGGGTTTTCTCACCTGCACTATGATGCACCCATTTCTGCTTTTCACCATGGGCTAGACTAGAGCTGGTGCACAGGTACAGATAAGGGATAAGCACTCATGACACATATGACACATAGAATCCAGGAATGGAATTGAGAGTAGCAATACCAGGTAAGTAAGGGTGAGGTGGGGAGGAGAGGGGAGGAAGGGGGAACCAATTGCAATTATTGGCAAATAACCACCCCCATCCCCAGCAGAACGAAGCAACAGAAACTGTGGGGAAAGAGAGACAATGATTTGTGTAAGATGTGAAAATAACAATAATTTATAATTTATCAAGGGGTCATAAAAAAAGAGGAGCTGATATCCAGGGCTCAATGGAAAGTAACTATTTAGAAAATAACTGTGGCAATGTATGTACTCATATGCTTTATATAACTGATGTGTGGATTATTCTTAGATTCCCCCCAATTAAGTGAATTTTTAGTAATAATAAAAAATATTCACTCTGCATTGTTGATGCTAGGCACCATTGAGTCAGTTTCAACCCATAGTAATAATTGCTGGTTTTGTGTATGTGTGTGTGTGTGTGTGTGTGTGTGTGTCCACCCTATGCAACACAGAAAGAGGCAATGCCAAATCCTGTGCTGTCTTCATGGTTATTCCTATGCCTGAGCCCATTGTTGTAGCAACTTTGTCAAAACACATTGTCAATGCCCTTCCTCCATTTCACTGCCCTTCTACTTAAGCAAGCATGCTGTCCTTCTCTAAGGACTGGTCTGTCTGGAGAGTATGTCCAAACTGTGTGAGATGAGAGCTCTCCATCCTGAGATATAAATAGCATTTTGGCTCTATTTCATTTCAGTTGTAGATAAGAATTGCGACTTGGAAATAAAGAATGGAGATGAAAATCGATCTTGTCTTTATTACTCTTAATGATCCATTAGCAAACCTCTATATCCATAAATCACACACAGGTAATGAGAATACTTATTGTCCCGACATGAGTTTCTAAATAAAGTAAATCAAGCATTTTTTCGAGAAATAGCTAATTTTTTTTACTGGGGATTAGAAAAGAACTGATTATCTGGCAATATGTAATAGTGCCAGAAATCAATGAATTTATCAACAATGACAATTACATTTCAAAAGCAAGGAGGATTCAATATGAGAGAAAATGCTAAATAAAATATTAAGTACTAAATATACTAAATACTAAATTGATATGAGAAATATGATAAATGATTGCATTTGGTTGCAATTCATAAAAGAAAGTAAATACTATGACCAATAATTGTGTACTAAGTAATTGTGGAAGAAGTAAATATGCTTATAAATAAAATTTCAGTTAACGAACATAGAAGGAATGATGGAAATCATAAATCCCAAGTTGACAAAACCACAGCAAGAACTGTTTCCAGCAAGAATCATGAATAAATACTAATCTGAGAGAGAAACACTTGATAAGAAGGGTTTGTTTAAGCTATGTATTAACATTACAGAAAAATATGATTACTTTGCTATAAAGAAGCACATTAACATTCCTTAAGCATGCAATATATTTAAACATTGTGTGTCTATTTATATGATGCACTGAGAAGAAAACAATTTGAATTTTTGATGCTATTGCTAAAATTAATATCTAACGATGTGGTGAATCATCTAAAATGTGACAAAATGTGACATGAAATAATTGTTTCATAATCATTAAAAGTTTAAAGTCCATAAAGACTAAACTACTGTCGAAGAATAAAGCAGTAGTAAATCCACACTGTGATTAGCCTTAGACACTGGATCAGAAAGGGAGATGAGGGAATAACCTGTGACATTGATCTATACTCAATAGGTGATCGTTATTAAGTGCCAGCAAACCAGGTTCCTCTCATAGCATCGAGTTTTCTGTTGCATAAGTGCCTTATTCTTGACCACATCAGTGCAGACTCTTCATGAACCCAACCTGCCCAAGGTCTTCCTCGATTTCAAAGAGCACCTATTACACAAACCACGATGCCCTTCTCCAGGGATTGATCTATCCTGACAATATGTCCAAAACAAAGAGACTGAAAACCTTGGATCTAACATTCTGGATATACTTCTAAAGCAGTCTTGTTTATTTCTTTTAGCGGTCCAAAGTGTTTTCAATATTGGAGAATATTGTAGTTAAATGCATCGTTACTTCTACAGTGTTCATATTTAATATCAGGCACATTTGAATCCTCAAAATAGGCTCCTGGCTTTTCAGCACTTCAAAGAGAGCTTAAGCAGCTTGTTTACCCAGTTCAATGCATTCTTTGATCCCTTGAGGGCTGCTTGTAGCATCATTGTTCTGGCTCAAGCAAGATGAAATCTTTGACAGCTGCGCGTTTCTACTTTTATCATGATGCTCCTTACAGGTCCAATTGTGAAGATGTTGGTTTGCATTCAGTTATAATCCAGGCAGAAGCTGGCAATACCCTATCTTCAATTACAAAAGCTTCAAGTCCTCCTCGATTTCCACAAGCGACGTTGCATCATGTGCATATCTTGGGCTGCTAATAAAATCCTTATTAGCAATCTTGAGGTCTTATTCTTCTTCATATAATTCAGCTTCTCTGATCATTTGCTCACTCTATGGATTGAACAAGTATGGTGAAAGGATACAACCCTGATTGATACCTTTCTTGATTTTAAACAGTGTGACGTCTCCTTGTTCTGCGTGCACAATTGCTTTTTTATCCTTGTACAAGTTCTGCATGAGCACAGCACGGGTTTCTGGGATTCCCATTTTCTCAAGACGATCCAAAGTGTATTATAATCCACATAATCTAACTCTAATGCTGTGAATTGTAACCTGCTTGATGGCACCTATGAATAATAAAAAGATGACTGATTAGCATACCATCGCAAAATTGTTCTGGGTTCTTGGAAGTGGCCACACAAACTAATGAATCTTGTAAGGATATCTTGCAAGGCTTAAGTAATACTTGTATAATTGGATTATTTGCTGATTATAATTTTTATTTTTTAATGAAAATAAATGTTTTTGTATATTAAAAGAATAATTATGTGCTAACCAGAAAGTTATTCTTCTGATGTTGTTGGGAGAGTAGTTCTCAAGTGACCTTTCACCTCTCCCAGGACTGCCCAATCAGTTTCTTAGGATCTGAACAATGCCACACATGAAAAAGTATGATTTGTACTGAGCTTCTTATTTCAGTCAAGGGAAATCAGTATCATTTCACCATTTATTTTTATTTTTATCTCTCCAAAATGAGAAATTGTTTTGTATCAGATATCTCCAACTTGCTTTAATATGTCTTGGAAAACTGGATGACATAAAAAATGGTACAAGAGAATCACATTATCAAATATTAAAATGCATTTTCTATATGATCTGTTACATGTGATTTATTCAAAATATATTATATCTAATTTTAGTATCAGGGTAGAATATTATTAAATCCATGACATTATAAATGCTTTAATTTGACTGCATATAATCCTGAAATATGCAATATCTACACTTCATGGGTGGCTTTAATCTCACCTTTTAATGAAAATCATGAAAGCTGATTAAAGAGGGACAATGTCTGACACTCAAACCAATAAATCTGTCTTATACTGCTATACTATCAACTAGCCATATTTCCAGTATGCTACATCAGACTCTAGAAAAATATTTTATTTTCATAGGCACATGCACAGTTTAATATATAAACGTCTAAATGTGACTTCCAGATAAACAAGATGCTAAATATATAGTTGTGTCATTAAAATGTTCCATTTGCTTCATATACATTAAATAAGAAGAAAATTATAACCATCTGACATGATATTCTGTGAAAATATTATTTTGAGTTAATCACTCTAAAATGATGTGTGAAGCTATATCTGGTTGAGCTAATATTATAGCTGTAACTGAAATATTGGCAGGAATTGTTGGAAAGAGTAGATGATTATCAGGGAAAATAAACAAGGCAAAGTAATAACTATTGTTTTATAAAGTTTTATAATATAGAACTTTATGAATACTGAAAATATGGATAAACAAGTACATTGTATTTTGTTAAAAATATTATCATCCATCCTTGAGCATCCATATGCAAAGACAGATGATTTATTTGACTTAAATCTTCGAGAAAATTTCCATCATTAAATTGATCATGAAGATCATTAAGATCAGTAATCGATTGCATTTGAGATCTTTAAAAAAGTCATTGCTTTAATGACAATTTATTTACTAACAAACAATTTATTAAGTCTTAAAAATGGATTTAGGTTACTCCTGGTGGTGATGAAGGGGCATTTATGAGAAAGAGAATTGAATTTTAACATACTTGCTATGGAGGCTTCTAAAACTTCTTGGAAAAGAGAAATTGATAAATAAGGGAATTTTCCTACAAACTTTTTGAACCTCCCTGAAATTTTCCCGAGGAGAATACCGTCCAGTATTGCTCCATGCTCTCATTGCCTGTGGGGTTCCTAGTGATTCGGTGGGTGACACACTGATCTGCCAGTCCCAAGGTCAGTAAACTAAAACTACCCATCGCTATGAAGCTGAAAGTTGAGCTTTTCGATTCTGTAACAATTACCGCCCCTCAAACACACCGCATCTGCTGGACTCTGTCATGATGAGTAAGGATAAACTCAACCATCGTGACTGGTTTTCTTTTCTTTTGACTTTGTTTTGATGAACTGACTGAGCCATAAGAATAAAATGCTACTGTAATTTGCAATTGCTTAAAGATACATTTATACTATACATTTCTGACTTTTTAGAGAGTCACATGCACTTCAGGATATATATATATATATATATATATATATGCATGCATATATGCATACACAACTTTGTATTGCATGTATTTAATTAAAACTATATGTACATTTGATGTATATATTTATTGATACATTCTATGTATACAGATATAGTCTATGATGCCATGGTGACATGCTGGTGCTATGATGCTATGAGCCAGGTCACTGGAACTTTTAATACCAGCAGAGTTAGTTTGCCAAGGAGAACAAGCTTCAGCATGGGGTTCATGATGAAGGAATAGGCTCTACATTTCAAGGGAAGGGCCACTGAAACCTTAGAAGCAGCAGACGATAACTGCCAGAGATAACAGTGTCAGAAGGTGAGCCTGTGGTCAGGAAGGCATTCAAAATAACACCGAGGAAGAACTTCCTTTTCTAATTAGAATCAGTCTTCATGATGTGGATGGAGTAAAACTTCCTGAACCTCATTTGTTGGTGTCCTGTAATTCAAAATAAGAATAGGCATTTATTAGTCATCAGAATGCATGACTGTTGAAAAAATAGAAGTTTCCAAGTATAATCAAAGTCCTAGGTATTCGTTAGCTATAATGAACAGTTATGGGTCACTTTGAATTAATCATATAACTTACTAAACATGAGTGAAAATTTGAAGAGGAGTGAGCTGGCAACCATTGTCAAAAATCAGGTAAAAATCCATTTTGAAATACATTACTTAAAGTACTTAATGTGCTTAAATAAGTACAGCATGGTTATATGTATGCATATAAATATACATAACTATGAGAAAATGCAGTAGATAAAATTATTGATCACTAAGCTTTATTACGAAGAAACTGAAGACATTTATCAGCCTCTTAAAAGGACCCTGGTGGCAGAGTGGATCATGCATTTGGCTGCTAATCCCAGTGAAAACAGGAGTTAAAACACCAGCCTTTCATGTCGGACAATTTGGCTAGCCTCTCTTGGAGGCTTACATCCTTGAAAACCCACCAGGATCACTTCTCCTCTGTCCTGCAGGGTCCCGATGAGTCAGAATTTACTCAGTGGCCACGAGAACAAAATCTTCAATTTGAAATGTATAAAACATACAAAATAAATACAATGCACAATATAGAAATACAAACATATGACACAATACAAGATTGATAATTTTTGGAAACTGGAGTGCCAAGTATGGTAGTTTAAAATGTGCCTGTGGAGATAGAAATGAATATGTACCTCCCATGGTAGACCTGAACACAACAGCTACTTCTTTGCAAAACCTTTTTTTTAAGAAACACTGACTATACACATTTCTTCAGATAAAATATACAACGATCAAATCAACTGCATCTATAGGAAAATGAGAGAGATGCTCAATAGCGGCAACTAAAATGAGTCAAGGGTCTGATCCCTTGCTTATATGAAAGCTCAAATTATAGTGGAAGAAAATTGAACCCGGTCCGTAAGCGTCAATATACAACTCTGACTTGTTCCAATTGAATTTCAAGGACAGATTCTGTTCATTAAATATTAAGGACAGAAGACCTGATTGTCTGTGAGATAGTCTCAAGATCATCATGCAGGATAAAAACTAAGGGTTATTTGAAAAGTAAGAAATAAAAGACGACAGTCAGAAGAACACTGAAATTTAGCCCTGAACATAGAGTAACAAAAGAAAAGGAAATAAATGATGAAGCAATAGAGATGGTTTCAAAATATCAAAAGGCTGTTCCAAAAGACAAAGTATCATAATGAATTTTACAATGACCTGACATTATGAAACCCCAAAGGAAGGCATGTTCAGAATATATCAAGCTGAAAGAACCAAAGGAAAAATTCAAGCTTTCAATTCAACATTGGAAAATCCGACGGGCAAACTATTGAGATATAGTGAAAGCATTAAAGGAGAGCCTTGTTGGGCTGAGCCCTGGTTGCGTAAGTCGTTGAGTGCGGCACTGTGGCCTGCGGACTTGGCAGTTCAAATCCAGTGGCAGCTCTCAGGGGCAGTGCTGGGTAGCTCCCACGACCACCAGACGGCAGTGAAGCCCCCCCTTCAAAAAAAAATAAGAGCCATGTCATTATACCCAAAAGAACTGGTGATAGTCAACCATTTCAAAGACACCTAATTATCAAAAGAGTATATGGTAAAGAACACATGTTTCTGAACAAGAAAAGCCAAACTGCCCAAAAGATTGTATAAGCAAGCAAAAGGCAATTACTGTAATTGAGTCACAGTTCCAAAAGTAACTGGCCATTATTCAACCATTTCATGAGGTAGAAAATAATCCAGAACTGACAGTGCTGAAGGAAAAAGCTTGAGCAAAGCATTTCTTTCAAAGCATTAGAAAATATTAAGACTTCATGATTTGAATGAATACCAATTGAAATGCTTCAACAACTAGGGAGCACTCACTTGTCTATTTCAAGAAATTTTGGGGACAGACACCTGGGCAATTAATGCAATAGGATTCATATTTCTAACCATTTCAAAGAAAGGAGACCCAAGAGAATATGGAAAATATTTTTCTATGCAGTGCAATATTGGCTCTTGCATATTAAAAGTTTGTTGGCCCCTGGCTTAGATCATTCATCCTAAGTCTTCCTTGTTCCCATTTTCATGAATGCCTTGGAGCACAGCTAGGTATGCATGGCTGTTAGCCTTCTGAGTAGAATGAATATGGAAATTACTGAACAAAGACATTATTATAAATAAGTAAAAGTTTGCTGAAGATAATTCACAAAAGATTGCAGCCATATACCTTGAGTATATTAAACTGTCAGAAGCTCAAGTCGAATTCAGAAGAGCCACCATGGAGATTCTTATCATTGATATCAGGTGAATCTTGGATGAAAGCAGACCATATCAGAAGGTTTATGTGCAACTTCTTTTCTATGCAAGGACCTTTAATTGTATGGATCATAAAAATATTATGGATAGTAGTAAAAAGAGTGGGAATCAAGGACACTTTATTGTACTCACAGAGAACCTGCATATGGACCAAGAAGCAGTAATTTGTACAGAACAAGGGATTTCTCCAAAGTTGTATCCTATACCATGTCTATTGAGTTAGTAGTTTGAAGAAATAATTAAGGTTAGACTGCATGAAGAATGAGACATCCGAATAGGAGGAAAGCTTTTCAAGAATTTGCATCATGCAGATTATAAAATCTTGCAGAAAACAAGGAAGACTGAAAGTATTGCTTATGAGCATAACATTCTACTCTCTTCAGTATGGATTGAAATTAAATGTGCAGGGAACTCAAATCCTTACAAGTGGAATGACGGACCAATTGAAATATTTCAACAACCAGGGAGCAATCAACTGTCCTCCATCTCAAAAGTTTGTTGGGTAAACAAAGGTTTATCATCAGGGTAAACAAAGAAAAAGCTGGAGTTGTTAAATATTTCACTTTTCTCAGAAGGATGCAGCATTTGAAAGCCTAAACAATACATTTCATTGGGGGCATATGCCACAGAAGAACTCTTAGCATGTTGAATACCAACGCTGTCACTTTGATAACTAAGGTGCACCTACCTCATCCAATCTCTGATGCTTTCATTTGCCTCATCAATAAGTGAATGTTGGAGAATTAATAAGGAAGACCAGAGAAGAATTGATGTGCTTGAAGCAGTGTTAGTGATGAATATTGAAAGTACCTTAGGATGCCAGAACAAATAAATCCATCTTGGAAGATGTGCTGGCAGAATTCTCCATAGAATCAAGGACTTCATCTCATGTACTCTGTATCTGTTATTAGGAAAGATCAGTCTCTGGCATTAAGTACAGAATGCTTGGCAATGGAGAAAGTCACGGGGGAAAAATGACTTTGGAGAGGGGTTGATGTACTTGCTGTTTTACATTACTATTGATCAGTCTTTAGAAACCCCTTTTGAATTGTAAATCTGTAAGTTTTTGAGTTCCTTCACTTCAATCATATATATATATATATATATATATATATATATATATATATATATATACATATACATTTTGACCTGAAAAGTTATCCTTTTCATATGCTTCTTGTGGTTTTACATAAATGTACTGAACTCTAAAAATTAAAATTTTATTCAGATAATGAACATATTCTCCTAAGATGGATTTTACACATTTTATTAGGTTATGTTTATGAATATCATTTTTCTTATTTTTTAACAAAATTATATAAAGTAGCATTTCAATAGAATTTTTAAACTTTCTTGGCAATTGCCCATGTCTGGTTAAATATGTGATTTTTTTGCACTCAGAAACTCCAGACATAGATATATATTCAAGAAGTAAAAATACAATAAAAGGTAATAGAGTGGATTTCCAAAATCCTTTTTTGATGAATATTTGACAAAAATAGAGCTGTTAACACTTTGAGAAAAGTTGACATACTTCTTTAAGATTTACAATGCAATCTGCTAACAGTGAAAAAATTTAAATTTATGTGTTCTTCTTATAACTTGAGAAAAGTAGTATTTTCCAGGAATTTAGCTTTTAAAAAGTCTAAATTCTTTCTAGAATACTGGAATCATAGATACTGACTTTCTAGCAGAAACATATTAAGGATAGTGATTTTCTCTGCTTTGCCATTATATCTAACCATCAGTCTTATCTTGCTTGTCTGAAGAATAAAATATGATTCAAGGTTATCAAGTTTTGTGAGTGATTTCGATAAAATGATGGCTCTATCTACCACTGCAATACCCATGTACTCTTCAATTTTAGGAAGCCAACTCATTGCCTGTTAATAAGTCCAGTCTCCCTAAAATGGGAATATTAAATTATAATGAACCCCAAAGGGAGCTGCATTTAGAAGATAAAGAATGAAAACAGTCACGGGCAGTAGGTGGGGAAATTTAATTACTCTCACACCACAAAAATGTTAAGTGATTGGGTTCTGATACCAATTGAAATGTCACCAACATGAACCATCATTCTTTGAAATTCAATTCTTTACACAATAAGTAAAAGGAAATTGCCTAGTGAATTAAATTACATTTTCATCTAGTTTTAATAACAGTACAAAAATAAAGGCACACACTCACAAAAAAGGGATTTTTTGTTCTCTGAAAAAAAAATGTTTTGCTTGTCTATCTTGAAGCCATTATTTTTTTCTCCAAGAATAATTACTTCTCTGTACAAATCCCAAAATCCAAACTCAGTGTCATCGACTCAATGACAGTGAGTTCTGGAGGTATTGTAGGCCGGGTAGAGCTACCCCTGGGGGTTTCCAAGATTATAATTCTTTGCTTTTGTTGTTGTTGTTGTTGTTGTTGTTGTTTAAGATGATAATTCTTTGAGAGAGTAGAAAGCTTCCTTTCTGTCCCTCAAATCGGAACTAACCCATAAAGGTCCATTGTTACTATGCTTTCTGACTGAAGTGCTCCAAACACCGATGAACCTAGGACGGGGTGCGAGAGGGGCTCAAGATCACTCAGTCTTGCCTGGGGGGCTGATTTCCATATTGGTTGTGGGGCCAACAATGCCTAGTCACCACAACTTCCAGGTATCTGTAGATATTTTTTATGATCCTTAAAATAAATACCACAACTGTCCTGTTCTCATGTATTACCACACTGGAAAAGAAACCTAATGGTTCCTTTTCGAAATAGTATAAGAAAAGCATGACAGCAGTAGCAAACCTCCCCTGAATTCACAAGGGAAAAGGGAAATCAAGCTATCTCAAATTAATAGTATTAGACAAAAATGACACAGGCCCCAAACCTCCAACCTATTTTTAGTAAGGCTAACACCGTCTCTCTCCACATGCTACCCTCTCCTCTGCTGGGCTCAGGACCCCACTGCAATGGCAACACTGAGCACACAGGCAATAATCGTGATCATGGGATATATTGGGAAAACTGACAGGTTGCAATCCAGAAACATAAATTCTCAAGATGTAATCCTGTTAGGGCAACCTCTTCTGGCCCCTCTGCCTCTACCCTCCTAGGGAAATATTGCTAAACTCCATCACTGCTGATAAATGTTCAAAGTGCACTCCACTCTGCTCTAAGACTCAGCTCAAAGGAGCTCAGCTCTAACCCTGTGCACCAGCAAAGCAGGCGAATTTCCCTGTTCCACTACTTGGAGCTCCCCACTCTTTCTGTTAAGTCGCAGTTTTCCTTGCTTCTTGGGACAGAAATCGGACCATTCTGATGCTGTGGCCAGACTTTCATTTCTCTGAGTGTTCTCCTGTATCATATCCTTCTATCTTGAATTACAGGGGCTCAGTCTGTGGTTCTATCGGTGTTTAAAGGGTGCCCTCCACTCCTCATTCTTCTTTCTTTTTCTTTCTTGTTGCTCATCTTATTGGGGGCTCATACATAGCTTTTCATAATACATAAATGCACCTTCACGTGCCTGCTGCCCTTATCATTCTCCAAAGATCCACTTTTCCACTTGAGCCATTAATTTCAGCTTCTCATCCTTTCCCCTCTGTGTTTGCTCCCCCCTCCCCCAACAGCCCTCACTACTTTATAAATTATTATTGTTTTGCCATATCTTACACTGCTCAACATCTCCCTTCACCCACTTCTCCGATGTCTGTCCTCCACATAAGAGGACTTGGGGTTATGTGTAGGTCCTTGTAATTGGATCCCCCTCTCTCTACCCCACCTTCTCTCCACCCATCCAGTAACTCCTCTCTCACTATTGGCCCTGAGGGGTTCATCTGTCCTGGATTCCACATAATTTTCAGTTCCCCTCTCCACCAGTGTACCTTCTCCAGTCCAGCTGGATTTGTAAGGTAGAGTTGGGACCATGACAGTTGGAGGGAGGAAGACTTCAGGAATTAGAGGAAAGTTGTATGCTTACTACCTCACTGCCCTTTGACTGGCCTGTCTTCTCCACAGGACTGCCCTTTCAGGAGATGTCCAATTGCCCATAAGTGGACATTGGGTCCGTAATCTGCTCTCCCCCTCATTCATAGTGATGTGACTCATCACACATGCTGGTGTGCTTTTTACATGTGGGCTTTGCTGCTTGTGTGCTAAATCACCTCTCATTTATCTTCAAGCCTTTAAGACTCCAGATGTTTTATCATTTGGTAGCTGGACACCATCATCTTCCTCCACTCTGTTTGCCTCACCACCCATTTCTGTTCAGCAATCATACCCAGAGGGTGGGCACACATTGATATGATTTTTGTTCTTTGACGCCTGATACCTGATTCTTTCAACACCTTATGGCCACACAGACTGATGTGCTTCTTCTATAGTGGGCTTTGTTGCTCCTGGGATACTTGGCTGCTTATTTGCCCTCAAGTCTTAAAGGCTCTAGACACTATATCTTTTGATAGCTGGGAGAATCACTTTCTTTTCCACTCTCACTCATGCCCCTACATGTCCTCAATAATCACATTGAGAAGGTGAGCACACAGTGAGATTTTTGTTGTTGTTTGCTTGCTTGCTTGCTTTCAGTTTGAGGCCTGTGTCCTAATCCTTTCAAAACCTTGCAGCAACACTGGCTGGTGTGGATATGGCACTTCTCAGCTAAATGGCCTTTTATTTATTTTCAGGCTTTTAAGACCCCAGATGCTATAAACTTTGATAGCTTGGCGCCATCAGTTTTCTTCACCAAACTTGCACCCATTTTTCTTCAGTGATAATATTGGGCCAATGAACATCATGGAATACCAGATTCATAAAACAAAGTGTTCTTGCATTAAGGGGCACCTGGGTGAGGGTCCAAAGTCCATTTGCTACCTTAGTACTGAACCTATAAATATATGTTCTTAGATTTATTCCCTTCTTATGATAAATAATTATATTATGTATGTACATGTCTGTGTTTAGACCACTGCAAGTGCCTTTTCCCTTCTGGTTCTTTCTTCTATTTTCTTCTATCTTCCTCCTGTCTCACCATCACTCTCCACCTTCATTTGAGTTTCAGTACTTCCTCTCACTTACTTTCCCCTTGCTTAAACCCTAAGAGACCTCCCACAGCCTTCTTGCCACCATTTCCAGATCATTTGTTCCTCTCGTCCATGAACCTATCCATGCTCCCTTTCCCCCTTCTTCCCCGGTGCCCCCAAGGAACCATCAGACTCATCATTCTCTCTTCCCAACTGACCAAACAGGACTGCTCACTTCTTGATTCAGTTCATTTTTGGGGGGGTCAGTCTGCAATTACTTCCCCATGATGAGATCTCCAAAATGTCCTCTGCCACTGTCTCTTCAGTAGGGAGCCAGTGTGACACACCTTGTTGTTGTTTGCCCAGCCCTTTCTGTGACCCATTAAGTCCCTGTAGGAGAGCAGTCCTCTGAGCACTGTGGGCCGGCATAGAGACCAGACCAGCTCCCTTTCTCTTCCTCCCTTCTTGCCGTTCTCCCTGTGGGTATAGCATGTTGGCCCCTTCCCCCCAGCCTGTTCTCTCGCCATGCCTACTTCAAGGGAGGGGGTCAATCTGACTCTTGCTGAGTCTGGCTCTGTACCTCTCTTTTCCATGCATACTTCTGTATGTCCACACTGTACTCATGGTTAGGTGATTCAAAATAAAATCTGCATGCCCACTCTGGTTTCTGTGGGGACAAGACTGGTACTCACCTCTGGGTGGGTTAGTGCCCTTTTTCTTCCCTTATTCTTTCACTTTTGAACTCCCTTTTTTTCTCTCCCCCCTCCATCCTTCTCCCATTACTGTGTTGCATCCAGCATGTACCTCCCTGAGTTTTGTTCACCCTCCTCCCCTTACCCTAAATCTCAGCCCAACTGTTATGGTATTGGAGTCTTCTATTCTATACCCACCATACTGGTTACACTTACCTCAGGGGACTCATGCAATTCTTTTGTGATTGACAGACTTTTCTTAGCATAATTTCCTCCAGTTCTTCCCATGAGAAAACGTGTTTCATGTGCTTATCAGTGCTTTTGAGTGAAGCATAGTACTCTATTTTATGTATCTGCTTGTTGAAAATCAGTTGTCTATATGCTAATGCCTTTATTTCTGGGTTTTCTATTCTTTTCCATCAGTCTATGATCCTGTTATTATATCACTACCAGGATGTTTTGACTACCGTGACTTTGTAGTAGGTGTTAAAGTCAGAAAATGCGAGCCCTCCAATTGTGTCCTTCTCCTCTTCTCCCTGTTAATTCTGGACTTCTTCCCTCTCCAAAAGAATTTGGTAGTCAGTTGTTCCATTTCTCTGAAGAAGTTTGTTGGTATTTGAATCAGGATAGCATTAACTTATAAAGTATCTTGCGTAGGATGGACATATCTAATTTATTGAGTTTCCTGATCCATGAGCATGGGATATTCCTCTATTTGTGGAGGCCACTTTTGGTTTCCTGTGGTATTTTTCTTATACTTTATCTTATCAATGTGGTATATAATATTGATGGATTTATATCCATCAAACCATCCCTAGGATGAATCCTACCTTATCCTAATGCGTTATGCATTTTATATACTTTTTTATTCTATTGGCCAATATCTTGTTGAAGATCTTTGTATCAATGTTCATTAGAGATATTGGACTATAGTTTTCTATTCCTATGAGATCCTTCCTCTTTTGGGGTATCAAAGCCTTATTTTGCTTTATAGAATGAGTTTGGTAGTTGTCCATCCTTTTCTACACTCTGGAAAACTTTGGGGAGGGTAGGTGCCAGCTCCTCCCTGAAAGTGTTGTAGAATTCTCCAGTGAAACCATCTGGTCTGAGAGCTTTATTTGTCGGTATCTTCTTGATAACCCTATCCATTTCTTTCCTAATTATGGGTTTGTTTAGGTTCCTGACCTCTGTCTGGGATAGTCTGGGGAGGGATTGCTTTTCCTGGTATTTTTCCATGTCTTCCACATTGTTAAACTCATTAGAGTACAGATTTTCATAATACTTTGTGATTATCATTTTAATGTCATTACGGTCTCTTGTGATTACCACTGTTTCATTCATCATTCTGTCTATTGTTGCTTGTTCTTTCCTTTCTTTGGTTAGTTTTGCCAGTGGCCTGTCGATTTTGTTGATTCTTTCAAAGAACTCGCTTTTTGCTGCATTAATCTTCTGTATTGTTTTTTCATCTTCCCAGTGGCTCAACTCTGCCCTGATTTTTATTATTACTTCTCTTTTACTGTTGGAGGGATTATTCTCTTGACTCTGTTATTGTTGTTGGAGTTTTCGTGAGAGTGTATCTGTCATAAGTCTCTCTTCCTTTTTCATATATGCTGCTATTGCAATCAATACACCTCTGATAACTACCTTTGTTGTATCCCAAATGTTTTGATACAAAGTATTCTCACTCTCATTAATTTCTAGAAACATTTTGCTCTCCCTTCTAATCTGGGTCAGTACCCATTCAAGCCAGAGAAGCTCACTATTCATGCTCCAACTGTTTGAACGTATTTAACTGCTGGTTCTTTTTATTAATCTCCAGTTTTAGCTCATGGTGATAGAGAAAGATGTCTGTATAATTTCTATGTGTTTGAATTTACTTTGGCTTGATTTGTGTCCCAGCATGTGGTCTATTTTCGAAAATGTGCCATGTGGACTAGAATAGAAATAATGTGTTTCTTTCTTTCTTTCTTTCTTTGCATTTGGATGGAAAACTGTAAATATGTCTGTCAGATCTAGTTGCCTAATTGTGGTGTTTACTTCTATAGTCTGTTTGCTGAGCTTTATCAAAGATCTGTCTTTCTCTGAGAGTGTCGTAATAAAATCCGCTACTATAATTGTTGAGCCTGTAACATCTTTTTCCATGTTCTGAATAGTGTGTTTGACAAATTTCTCAGGTCTCTCATTTGGTGCATAAATGTTTATTATGCTAACAGGTTCCTGGTGAAGTAATCCTTTGAGCCTTATAAAGTGCCCCTCCATATATCTTTTTATGGCTTGAACCTTGAGGACAGTTTTATCTGAGTTTAGGATTGGGACTCATGCTTTTTTTGAGCTACCATTAGCCTGATACATCCTCCTCCAGCCTTTTATTCTTAGTTTATTCTTGTCTGTGAGTTTAAGATGTGTTTCCTGCAGGCAAGAGATTGATGTATCATGTTTTCCAAGCCACATATTCTTACCTGAAACCCCTTGTGACCATCCTTCTTTCTCTTGCTGCTCTCAGGATTTTCTCTTTTTGAATAGTTGAATAGTTTTTGTATATCCTATGCTTATAACATAAGCAGCCATGTGCTTATGTTAATTTTATGATTGAGATATAGGGGTGGAGTCTAGCCTGTCAATCTCGAGCTAGCCATTCATTAGTCAATGAGACCTCTATGTGGGCATGGTTTTCTCCTGGGACTTCTGGAAAATATCACGATATTTCCCTCGTGGCAATGAGAAGCTATCTTCCCCAGTGGTTGCAAGTTAGTCTGAGAGACAGCATCCAACAAGCTGGAGGAGCTGGCGGAGAGACCACACAGCTTTGACTTGATTGAGCCAGACTTCTGAAGCTGGGGCAGCCACATGGAGACTTCTGCCAGCAGTGAGCTGCTTCTGCCACCAGGGAATGCTGTTGGTAGACCCTGAGCCCTGGAAGTGAGGAGCCATGGAGAGACCCCTGTCAGCACCGGGACTCTGCACCCATTGACCTGTGATTTCGTGAGTTGGAAGGAGACTTTATAGAATGATTTCAGGCATATGTGTTAATATTGGACTTATGACTTTGAACTGGACTGGGCTGGGTTGTTTTCTCTATGTCTTGTTCCTCTTGTATATAAACCTTTTCCTTACATTCATATGTGTGTCTATGAAATTTGTTCCTCCAGTCTGCCCCTACTAACACATATCCCTTGGTGGTTCTTCCTGGGGTTTAGTCTATTTGGTGTTATCCCTTCTTCCTGTATGAGTGATTGGTTCTTATTTATTAGGTTGGGGAAATTTTCTTCCAGAAATTCCATTGTTACATTAGCTTCTGACTTCTTCACTGTGTCTTCTGGTAGGCCAATAATTTGGATGTTGTTCCTTTTCATAGCATCACTCATTGATCTCAGGTTTTCTTCTACCTCTTTTCTTATCTTGTTTCATTGTCTTTCTAATTTGCTAAGGTAAGCCTGATTGTCTTCAAGATCACTGATATGAGTCTCAGCCTCCACTAATCTATTCATGAGATCACCAATCCTGTGTGAAGTTTCTGCTACTTCCTCTGTTTACTCCAGTATTTCCTCCTGGTGCTTGGACTTCATTCTCTCTATTGTGGCTTTTATACCCTCTATCATGGCCTCATACCCTCTTTGTATGTTTAGCTCCCCTCTTCTGTATTTCTCCAAGCAATCTTCTGAAAATTTCTCCTTGTGGCAGATCCACATCATATTCTTCTATGTGTCGTTAACTCTGTTGATGTAATTGATGTGTTGATGTGATTTGTCTTTCTTATTTACTTATTAGGAATGATGTGGTATGCTGTTGTTCATGTCATGATTTCAAAGAGGTGGGAGACATGTTCCTGGGTGACGAAAAAGCCTTGAGTACTTTCACAGAGTAGTAGGTGATGGCATTTTCATGGGTTGTCTGTGATCTACTATGGAGTTTTGTCCAGTTGCTGTGTAGGTAGATACTGTGCTGACTCAAAAATCAGTAGTGGGAAGAGTTGGTGAGCACCACTGGGGACAACTACGGGGAATTCAAGTTGACTAATGAATTTTTCAAGCGTTGTGGCAGGACAGTATGTGTCCACTGGGCTGGTGGCAATGCTGTTCGGACCTAAGCACTCTTGACCCACTTGGGTTGGGTGAGCTGACAGGACTGGGGTGGTGGCCCCCATATTTCAGAGCTAGATTTAGTTTGAGGAAGGGATAGCCTCTGGGTCTGAGATGCAGTCTCCACTTATCCACTCACTGCATCGGCCTGCAAAGATCAAGTCCTAGCCTCTGGGCGAGGCAATCTGATATTGGCTTTAAGACCCTGTCTCATGACCCTGTTACCCTGCTGCTCTGGGCAGAGTGGGCAGCAGGCAGTGTCTTGAACAGGTTCACACCTAAGTCCGCTTTGCCACACAGATTCTTGCACTAAGCAGAGATCATGAGCGCTGAGCTAATACCCCAACACCAATAAAATGCCTACTTTGTGTCCACAAAGACTCCTGTGCACTCAGACGCTGGTGCTACACAGGACTGCAGGCTCCCAGTCCCTGCGATGAGGCCTTTGGGAATGAGCTAAGGTCCCGGAACCAAGCAGCTGCCCGCTTTGAGGTCACACAGTCTCCCATGCACACAGACTCCCACGATCAGCAGCTCAGCAGGCTTCCATCTCTCCTGCAGAGGTTGTAGACAATGACTGAAGGCCCTGGAACCAAGCTTTGTGTCCAACCAGAGTCCCGTGCGAATAAACTCAAGGGCTGAGCAGCAGCAGTGGGCTCCCAACTCCCACGAGGTGATCAGGAGCGATGAGCTAAAGCCCTAGAACCAAGCAGCTGACGGCTTTGAGTTCACCCAGACTCCTGTGCGTACAGACTCCCACACTGAGAAGCACAACAGGCTCCCAATTCCCAGTGTAGGCTGCAGAAGTTGAGCTAAGGTCGTGAATCAGGCCTCTTGTTCCTACAGACTCGTTCTTCTTCCTTGATGGTTGTGATATCATTAGTTTTCACTCCTCAAAGACTTCATTTTATACCTACCAAGATGGCAAAATCAAACTATTTCCATGTTCACATTCCAAGTTTTTGCAACCACAATTAACCCTGTTGACAATTGTTCAAAACCAAATGATATAACCCTATGAGCATCTATCCTAATCTTTTTCTATAGAGACGCTTTGGAGGTGGGGTGGGGGAAGCAGTACACTCAGTTCCCATGGTCTCACCCAACCATTTATGGGAGTTACAAAAATGATGGTAGAATGTACCCATCAGATACATCACTGCAACACAGACAATCATAAAGTAAATATGAAAGGCATAAACAGCTGAGCTTAAACAGGTGGCATAGTGATTGTGTGCGGGACTGCGGCTAGCAGGGTTGGTGGTTGAAATCCAGCAGCAGCTCTTCAGGTGCAAGTCTGGGTCTCCTACTCCCACCAGAGCAGTGATGACCGACCACAAAAAAGAAAGGCATAGACACCAAATATGGTGTGCAATAGTTAAGTAGGGTTGGAGAAAAATATTTTCAACATCAGTGAACTTTCACAAGATGATCAAATATATACCCATGCGTAGTTTACCATAGTGAGTTCTCTCCATCAAAAACCACAGTTAGTAATTTTGAAATAGTCTTGATACAATGTTTCCATAAACAATTCATAACTTTCATTTGATAAAGAAAAGAAACTCCTAAGTTTCATAAAATTGCCCCAAATCAAAATGCAATGCTTAAAATTACACATGGGATAAAAAGAATTTTACTTTAGTATTAAAAAAAAAATTGTGACTCCATTTATGTGGATAAGATAATAAATATATACAGATATTTATTAATCTATTTTATTTTTCTCTTTACTGCATTTATGCTATGTTCTGATGAAAAAATATTGTGAAAAAAGTGTGTTATTATCCAATTTAAAAATATTATAAAAAGGAATTAGCAATGTAACATAATGGGTGTTCATTACAAATATAAGATTCTCATAAATGTGTCATGTATCTTTGCAAACATACCCTATTAATCAATAACCTTTAATCTTAAAGTATAGAAAT
Organism: Nesogale talazaci; assembly: GCA_004026705.1. Classification (NCBI taxonomy): domain Eukaryota; kingdom Metazoa; phylum Chordata; class Mammalia; order Afrosoricida; family Tenrecidae; genus Nesogale; species Nesogale talazaci. Next base: position 45,406 of record PVJH01008533.1, on the reverse strand, counting down.
CTGTAGATATTATTGTATGATACAATATATAGCAAAGTAATATGATTGTTTTAGGCTGGATATTCATGTTACAAGGCTTTGGATTTGGTTTTCAGCAATATCAGCAATATCAGAAGAGATAAGGCAGGAGCAGAAGTTTTAAGAACTTTTATGTAAGCTCCCGAATGAGTATTATCAGCCAACCAGCTTCCCTTTGCTTCTAATGCTGACAAAATTGTTTAGCATTATTTCTTACCAACACTTCATACACTGGTCATGCTATTCCTTAGTATTAACTTTGATACCTTATACCATGGACTTACGGCACTATCTTTACTAATAGTGACAGACTTATGAGTGCTAGCAGAGACGGATTCTCATTAAACTTGAGAACAAAGTAGAAAACTTGTTTACATTTTGTTTGTTTGGAATCACTCTTGGTACTGAATGGTGTTAGGCCTGGTTCTCGAGAAAAGAAAATGTAGAGGGGCTTATATGTGTGTATGTAAGGTATATAGAAAGAGCTAAACATTGAAATATAATTCAAACAGTTCTGAAGTAAGCCACACAGGAGTGTGTAAATTTAGTCCAATCCAAGCCCCTAGGTCAGCTGTAAGCAGAAGTTACTCTTCACTCCTGTAGCTGCAGGGATTGTTGAAAAGGGAGCAAGAAGTTAATGCAGAAAGACCACAGAATGGTGCATGCAAAACTTAAGGAATGCTAGATCCACTGGACAAGTCCAAGATCAACCGGTCTCCTGAAAGGGTCTGAGATTAGCAGATGCAGGACCCACGTGCAGTAGGAGGATTGAACTAGCTCCCACATATTGCTAATTTTTACTGAGAAGGATCCATACTGAATACAAGATCTATCCATTTTGTCAGAGCTGTGGCCAGATTCAGGAGTCTAACCTCCCACAGCAGCTTCACAGTGGGCCGCACCATGGAATTGGCCACATTAGGATAGACTATCTTATGATAGAAACCTAACCTATGCAGTAGATATAATACTTCATATCTCCATACATAGTTTAGGAAAGTCATGGAATAATGTTCTAAGAGCAAATGTTCTAAGAGATATTTTTACTTTTGGTGGTTAGAAGGATTTAAAAATGTCCCTGTATCCATTATGTTTCAAAGCAGATTTCATCGTAAATGAGTTGTAAGCATGCATCTTATTCAAAATACATTTTAATATTCTTTATGGTAAATTCTTTAAAGTAAATGTATTACTCAGTTTTACATTTCTTCTTTCTAAAATAGAGTAATATTTTATGCCATTTCTTACTGAGCATATAAGTTATTATCATTGAGATATGGCATAATCAATTCCAAATGAAATTAGAGCCTCTCAACTCCATAATAAGAATAATTGCTGTTTTAAAAGCTGCCAAATACCACCACTAAAATGTATAAGTACATTAAATTATATTAACCATATCAAAATTGTTAAATTCCAATATGTGGGCTAAGTTGACACATCTAACACTCAATCATCATAAATTATTTGTTTCCATCTTAATTTATTATATACTAGTCTGATGCCTCTATTGTTTTATAAGCATTACTGTAAAATACTTATCATATTGTAGTTCTAGACATCCAGTCCTTCCATATACTTTGAAAGACTCATTGATACATACATTGCATCTAGTTCAAGTAAGCATCCATCTTTTAAACTACTAAATTTGAGTCTAGATTTTACAAAGAACATTCTCCTATGACTAACTTGTTCTCTTTTCCCAGCACGAGGACCGTTCCAATACCGACCAGTCTGCCCACATGTTTCCATGGACACTCATGAATCATCTGTATTTTGTAGACTATTTACTCATTCTTTTGAAAAATATTAATTCTTCTGCTTTATTTATAGAGGTAGTAAACTATGTCAGTACTACTAATGTACTTTCTGGAGTTTATGAATATAGGCACCATCAATATTGTTTCTGTCAATAGATCTCACCATGTGGTGTTCTTCAAGAACACCTGGTAATATTGCTTGTTCAGGTCTACATTCAGGTCATACATTGCTTATGTTGAAACTTACTGCTTCAATTTATTTAAGCAAGTGCTTCAATAAGTTCAAAAATAGAAAAATTGCTTGGAAGACAAAAAATAATGAAATATTTTGTGGATGTTAAAAACACTAAATATGTAAATATATACTCCAGTTCATGATCTAAGTGTATGGTAAAGATGCACACACTTGAAAATGTTAAATTGTTTCATTTAATACTTAAATTTGGTAGCATATCTTTTGTTCCTCTCTATTCCATGGTATTGAGGAGTCCTTATTAGTTTAGTTCCTTAATCTCAAATTTGTGATACAGCATGGATGTAAGAAACTTCTAAATAGTTTCTGTTTCTGGGCAAATGTTGGAAACACTATCTGGAGTGATTGAATTATTGCTGGTACTGGTTGTCAACAAGTCAATTTTAATACATAGGGACCCTATCTGTGTTGCCCTTCAAAGTATTTTGAGATAAAGGCTGCTAGATTTTCCATCCGGGGAAGCTCAGGGCATGTTTGAACTGCTAAAGTTACATATCTGTGTAACTAGGGACTACTTTAGAATGAATGGCCACTTTGAAATGTCTATTTTAAAAATATTTTACATTAAATAATGATATATCAGTTATATACATATATATAGTACACACATATATTAAAGATGACATATCAGAGTTTCTCCGTTTGGCTTCTTTTTCACTTTACACAATTGCACATATCTTTTTAATACAAAGGGTATCCCCCCAAAAAGAATAGGATTCCCCCCCCAAACCTTAGTATTTACTTATTCAAAATAACCTTAGCACTTTCAACATACTCTGTACTATACTTAATACATTTTCCAAATCTGTCATTGGATTCTTAGGAACATTTTTCAAACTCATCTGTATGGATGGCTGAAAACACCTCCTTCATTTTTTTCTTCACCTCTTCTATGTCATCAAATTGGTGTACTTTCATGTCCCTCTTGATTCATGGAAACTAAAGGAAGACAGAAGGAGGGAGGCCAGGTGAGTAATGTGCCTGAAGCGAGAGAGACCTACGGATTTTTGCCCAAAACTGGCAGACTGAGATGTTTGAGTGAGGAAATGCATGGTCGTGGTAGCAAAACCCAGTCCTCTGTGTGCCACCTGTGTGTTCTGTTTTGTTGCAGTTATGCAATATTTTCAGAAACTCTAAATAGAAAGCTTGATTAATAAAGTCTGATCCAATGGAATGCACTACAAATGTACCACAAGCCAACATTTCATTCATTTGGCAAGATGGCAGATATCCAGAATGAGTTTTGTCATCAGTCAACATTTCACCTTTTTTGAAAAAAAAATCCACTCATACACTTGAGTTTTTCTCTATAGTGTTGTCCTTGTAAACAGTTTTCAATTTTACAACTATGTCTGAGGCAATTTTTCCCCCAAGCAGGCAACACAATTTCATATTCTCATGTTGTTATTTTAAATTGGCCATCAAATACCAAAGATAGACGTAACATGCTAGTGGGAGAAGTGGAAAGTAAAAGGAAATAGAGAAAAGAACTAATGACAAAGGACATTTATAGAGGTATAAATACAGGCATGTACATATGTAAATATATTTCTAATGATAGGGAAATATATCTATGTACAGTAGAACCACAGACCATGATGCTAATCCATTCTGGAAGGAGCATTATGATGCTAAGCAGCCTTCTGCATGGGAGGCGGGGCATGTCCATGTAGTTGAAGTTAAGACAGGCCCCACAGATGGAGGCTCATTTCACTTGAAGATCCTGCTAACGTATTTTGGGCTTCTACTGTCTTCCATAGCCTTCTGAAAATCAGGATTTCACAATTTAAGCTCTGAAACCATTCCACCCTTTGGATTTGGATTATACAATTTACTGTCATAGGTGTGCTTCTTCCATGTGGGATTAATTGATATTTCACTTAAAAGGATGTTTGTTTGAAAACAAACCTTTAAACTCCAGATTATATTCTGAAATCTGGGCACCATCTAGTTTCTTTACCACACTTTGCTATAGCACCCTTATCTGGAACTAATTGTTCTTAGATTGGAACTAGGATTAAGTGTGAGGCCGAATTTGTTTCCTATATCTTTGTTTTCTTTGTACCTCTGGTTCACCTTAGAGGCATGTTGGTAATTTTATGCTAGAGAACTTTATCAATCACCTCCCTTGAAGAAAAAGTCTGTCTGTTTATACAGTCATTGATTTACCCATTGTAATGTACCTAAAATAATTTGAGAAAGGGAGAAAGCTAACTGTGAAAACTAACTATGAAAGCTAACTGAGAAAGCTAACTGTGGATCATAATACATGTATTTTCCATTTGTGCAAATTAACTTCTTATGTGATTGGACACATTTTACACCAAAAACGATGTAGATGGTCAGTCAGAGCTAACAATAATATTCAATGATAATATCAGACACATGTCTGCCCAAATAATATAAATCTAAATTAAACAAGTTTGATTTATTGAAATAGTGAATAAATTATTGAAGTGATAAATAAATACTAGCCCATCTCCAAAAAGTTCAATACTATTTTTATAGCTTTCCTCTCCCAGTTTGAACTATAAGTACTCAGGTTACAGATGTGTTTTAGATAGAACCAAGTTCACATGGATTTCCGCATCACAACCCTCTTGTGTGGACTTTGGGAGTATACTGTGCACACTAGGATCCAGGGTTCAATGCCCTAGTATTCTATAGCACAGGGCCATAGAATTGAGATGTGCATAATTGGGATGTACATAAACATGCACCTGGGTGCCACATTGGAAACTTGTTGACAGGCATACTCTACCCATGAGGTCTGTAAAAGTATTGTTAGTCTTTTTTTCCCTGCTTGAAAATTGTTCATCCTTTTTTTTTCTTTCTTTTTTTTTTTTTTGTTTTTTTGGGCATCACTGCTCTCCGGTGGTGGGAGTAGGAGGCCCAGCCCCACTACTGGAATTGAACCTCATCCCAGTGGGCCACAGTCCCGCGCACAACCACTACGCCACCGGGGCTCAGCCCCATCCCTTTTTTTTTCTAACAGGAAAAATTTACATAACTTCTCCAAGTCTTGTATGTTCCATTTCACCACTCTTGCCCTTGATTTTCTGATGAGTACAACCCACTCTGTTAGAAATATTTACTTATTTGGGGGACACTCATCATAATTTTTTGTATAGAAGTCACTAAGGGGTCACCTTCTTTTTTCTCAGTTTTGTAAATCTGATCTCAATTTAAGTGATGTCTCATTTTGCTAAGCAGGTTTCAAGATATACATATAAAAGGGATTGTGTAGTCTAAGGTTTGTTGTCAGACTCTTCTGAGTTGCTGTCAGAATCGCACTGCCAGAGATTATGAGTTTGCCTTAATCTTGGTGTCAATCCTTTTAGTAGTGGATTAATCCAATATTTGTTGGTTAGTAATGGACTAACTTCCCTCAGCATAATGAGATTTCATGACTTTATCACTGTTTTGAAGGGATGTGTAGTATTCCACTGTGAGTATATGTAACTTTTTATGTCCTAATGATAGTGGTTTGGGTTCTTTTCAACTTCTTTCTATTTTCAACTGTGCTACAATAAATATGGGAGAACCTCTTTATTTTAATGTCATGTTACTTATTTCCTTGGCTACGAGGTATATGTCCAGGAATGATCTTACTGGTTATATGGTGTTTCTATTATCAATTATTTAAGAATCACCATATAACTTTTTACAGAGGTTATATGCATTTGCAAGGTCACTAGCTGTGTTTAAGAGTTCCAATCACTCTATATTCTCTCCAGCATTAATTATTCTCTGTGTTGTTTGTTTGTTTGTTTAAATTATGCTATTGTTTCATCTTCAAAACAGTGGTGACCAAAAGGAGTTTTTCATGTGTTTGCTAGCCATTTGGGTGTTATCCTTTGTGAATTTTTTATCAAGACATTTGTTCACTCATTTCGAGGGTTATTTGTCATGTTTCAGAATTCATTTGTAGTGGTGTAGTGTTGCAAAATACTTTATATTTTACCTAGTATTCCTTTGTCCTTATGTCATTGTTAGATATCTTTTCCCAATTTGTGGGGTCTTGTTTTACCCTCAATGGAATCATTTGATGAAAATGAGTGCTTTATTTTATAAGGCCCAGTCATCAATTTTGTTTTTTATTACCATACTTTTGGACCCTTAGATACACTTTTTCTCCCCAGAGGTGGCGCAAAATTAGGGTACATCTTATGGTTCAAAGGTGTGGTACCCCAGAACTTTTTAGTATACTGGTAAAATTTGGTTCAGAATATTTATTCTTGTTTACCTGCTCTAAAAACTGGGTGTGTCTTATGGTCAGAGGTGTCTAATGGTCCAAAAATACGTTGTGTGCATTTGTTTGTTATGTCTAGTAGTCTGAGTATGCCCTGCATTGAGGCCCTTAGGTATCCCAGTTTTCTCATTGGCGATACTGACAGCTTTAAATTTTATATTTAGGTCTCTGATCCACATGGTACTTGTTTTAATGCATGGGGCAAAGTATGGGTCCTGATTCATATTTCTGCAGATCGATATAAAGTTTTTGCAACACCATTTGCTAAAGAAGGCTCTTTGGCAAAAATCACGTCTATAGTCAAATGCTTTTATTTCTGCATTTCCAGTCTTGTTCCATTGATCTATATATCTATCATTATATCAGTATCAGACTGAATTGACAACTTTGGGTCTGTAGTGAGTTTTAAAATAAGACACTGGTCATGAATAGAAATATACTCTCCTTTGTTCATGACAACAGGTTTACAATAGAAAGATGTTGGATTTTGCCTTGCTTGGATCCACAATCAATGATCATGGAAGAGTGGTCAAGAGATTTAAAAAAAACCATATTACATTAGGTAAATCTGTTGCACAATATCTACTTGTTGTATTAAAGAAGAGGGATGTTATTCTAAAGATTAAGGTGCACATGACCCAAGCCATACTATTCTCCATTGCATCCTATGCATGTGAATACTGATCATTGAATAAAGAAGACCATAGAGACATAGAATACCATAGAAACATTTGAGTAGTGGCGCTATGGAAGACTACTGAAAGTACCATGGGTTGCTAAAAGGACACATTGATCTGTATTGGAAGACCTACCAAGATATTTCTCTTTAGAGGTTCGGCTGACAAAACTTCATCTCAAAAACTTTGGACATGCTATTAGAGGGAACCAGTAACTGAGAAAGGACATCAAGCTTGTTAAAAGGAAGGGTAATTAAAAAGAGAAAGGGCTTCAGCAATATGGATGTCAAAGGACTGTGCCATGTTTCCCTCTGTTGTGCATATGGTCACTATGGGTTGGCATCAGTTCAATGGCACCTAACATCAGCAACAGCAAACATTATTACCCTTTATTCTCTTTCCATAGTTCCAGGACTTCCTTTTCTGTGTATTCCATTTTTTGGAGGCGGGGAGCAATTTTCATTTGTTGATTTTGCTTATTTTGATCTTTATGGTTATTATTATTGGCAATTGTCTGTGAAGCACAATGATCCATCTGCAGATGGTGTAAAAGGATCTGGGTTGTTTGGATGTAGAAGCTGGCCCTTGGTTTCTAGGAGAAATATATGATCATGGCTGAATATCATATTGTATGGAGATGAGAGAGAAGTAATAGAGTTAGGCAAGTAGCAAGAATTGTGAGTAGGGGCAGGAGAGTGGTTGTTAAGTGATGGAATTAATAATAGAAATTAATAGTTATTATTTAGCGACTTTAAATAAATTTAAAAAAGTATTGTAAGAAGTGTGCTAATACTTACTGTATGAAAGTGGGTTTCTCTGAGAAAGGAAAAGCAGGCTCTTCAGGTAGTGGTGGATGGACTAGGTGGAGAGTATATCTAGTAATCTACCACGGTCATTTATCCATCCACTATATAATATAGGGAGAGTGCAGTAAGTAATGGTATTGAAATTATAACAAACATCTCCTGGTTTGGTGGAAGTTAGCTTCCAGGTTCTAAGGAAATTGATCTGTCATACACTTCATCTGAATTTTGTATGCTCAGAGATTACTTTTGATGAAAACAAAGCAAAACAAAACAAAAATCCATATCCACCCCAGAATTTAGGACTAGGCACAGCAATGAATCTCTGTGGATCCACCTGCCCCAGCTCAGTGACCCGTCTATAAGAGGGACTCACTACCTCCTGACTTATCCTGATTAGAAACGCCTTCTCTCCTCTTAGAGCCATTTCTCTTATCTATCTGCACCCTGGGACATCTGCATGGAGGTCTAATCCAGATGTAACGGTAACAATTCTCACACAATATAGGCAGTGTAACTTCCCACTTTTGCAGATACCTCTCTATTTTCCTGGAAGACCCAGAGTTTAATGATCTTCAGTATATTACCTGTTCTGCAAAAGTGAGTTGAACTGAGCTGTATGCCCTGCTGTGTAGCAGAAATCTTGTCAGAACTAGTACTAGCAGATGAGCCCTCAGGTCATAAGAAACTCAAAATATGACTGAACAAAAGCAATATTTCAACAGTAGAGTCAACCCTGAAGATAAAGTGAGAGAAAAGCCTGTAGGATGAAAGTATTTCAGGACCTTCATTTGCCATGGGGCACAAATCAAAATGAGAAAAAAGCAGCTGTAACATCTACTAGAAATCATAACTTTGAATATAGGAAGTATGAATATAATAAAATGATAGCCACTCAAAATGCAACAGAGTTCATGAAAATATATATTGGATTAGTGCACTGAAATGAACTGGTTTAATAAATTTTACATTAGAAAATCACATAGTTTATTATGTTGGGATGATACAAACAAGAAGAATGACATGACATTCATAGTAAAACAGAATACTTTAACTTCTATCTTAAAGTACAATGGAATCTGTAATAGGACAATGCCTATAATCACACAAGGAAATTCCATCAATAAAATTTTGATTCAAATTTACTTACCATTCACAAAAGCTAGTGATGCAGAGCTTGAAGAATTCTACCCATGACTTTTGTCTGAAATTAATCAAACATTCACTCAAGATTATTTGATAATTATTGGTAATTTAAAGGCAAAAGTTGGAAACAAAATCAAAGAAAGAGTCCTGGAAAATATGGTGTTGGTTACAGAAAAGGAAGCTACAAATCACATTATAGAATTTTTCAAAACCAATGATTTTTCATTGAAGTAATTTTTTTTTTACAAAAAGTGAAATGCAATTATACACATGGATTTTTCTAGATGGAACACACAAAAAATCAATTGACTACATCTGTGGGGAGAGACCATGGGAACGCTCAATATCAGCAACCAAAACTAAGTCAGGTTCTAGTTGTGGAATAGACCATCAATTGATCATATGTAATTTCAAGGTGAAGAAAACTGAAACAAGTTCATAAGAAACACACATGTCCTTGTGTGTGTTCCTATTGATTTTCAAGAACTACTCAATAGCAGATTTAACGAAGTGGCAAAAAAAATTACAGAAGATCTAATTAGCCATTGGAATACCAGCATGAACATCATTCATGAAGAAATCAAAAGGTCATAAAAAAGACAAAGTGGATGGCAGAAGAGACTCTGAAACTTGCTCTTCATGATCAAGTAACTAAAGTACATAGAAGGAGGGATGAAGTTCAAGCTGCACTGAAAGCTTTAGCTGAAAAGAAGACGCTAGGAATCAATGGAACACTGGTTAAGGTATTTTTAACAACCTGATGCTACACTCGAACCACTCACCTGCTGTGTTAGTCTGGGTCGACTAAAAGAACAAATTTCAAAGACATGCATATAGATATAAGGAAAGGGTTTATATACAAAAGGAATGTGACACTAAGAAGACATCCCAATCCAGTCCAGTACAAAGTCATAAATCCAACATTAACTCATATGTCCGAAATCAGTCTACAAAGTCTCCTTCCGACTCATGAAGTCACAGGTCAGTGGGTGCAGAATTCTGGCACTGGCAGGGGTCTCCCCATGGCTCCTTTCTTCCAGGGCTCAGGGTCCATCTAACAGCATGCCGCTCCAGCTTCAGAGGTCTGGCTCCATCAGGACAAAGCCATGTGGTCTGTCCGCCGGCTCCTCCAGCTTCTCAGATGCTGCCATTTTATCTTTTCCGTGACTCATCGCCTCTGAGACTAACTCTCAACAACTGGGGAAGATAGCTTCTCATCTTCATGAGGAAAATATCACAAGGTTTCCCAGAAGTCTCAGACGAAAGCCATGCCTACATAGAGGACACATTGGCTACTCAATGGCTATCTCCAGATTAACAGGCCAGATTCCACTCCTACATCTCAATCATAAAATTAACATAAACACATGACTGTCACACCTGCCTTTGCAAGAAATTTGGAAATTAGGTATTTAGTCATCTGGCTAAAAAGATATACATATGTGTGCCCATTCCAAAGAAGAGTGTTTGCAAAGAATGCTCTAATTCTAGAACAACAATATTGATAGCACATGCTGAGAATCACCCAACAATGGCTTCAGTGTATATTGACAGGGAGCTGCTCGAGTTTCAGGTTGTAGTCACAGGATTCCTTGGAAGAAAGGATATCCTTGATGACATAAGATTGATGTTGGCTGACAGTAGAAAATATCAGAAGAATGTTTACGTGTGTTTCATTGATTATGCCAAGGCACTGAACTGTGGGAATCCTAACATAATGGATAGCCTTGAGAAGACTGGAATTTACCAAATATTTTTTTGTGTGTGCTCCTGTGTAACCTGTTCAGAAATTAAGAAGCAGTTCACCAATAACAATAATCTCCTTAGAGTTTTAATTATATACTTAGAAACCATAGAGTCATCAATTTTAAAAACTGAAATATTTTAATATTTAACTAAAATGGGCTTCCAAGAGCAGTGTGTTCAATGCATTTTAGAATGTTCCATCTGGTTACGCTAAGGGAGAAAAAGAAACATTGAAATGACTAATATGGAATGAAGAAATAGGTTGAAAGCATTCATGATTTTATTTGAAGTGAATGACCAACATCTTTGAGAATATTGAATGTATTTACATGAATGTATATCCTTATATTGAACTAAACTAGATGATATACATACAGCATAACAAGCTTCTGAATAGACTAAGTTATTTCCTCTGACTGAAAATATAACTAAATTTTCTCACATTTTTCTCAAGGATGGTTATAAGTAGACCCTGTGAATAATATATTTGGATAGCTATAAACAGTGCATAAGTCATTGAGTGAGAACCATCATTTAATCAATTTCTTTACTAAACCATAATTAATTACAGAATTTCCTTTCTTGAAAAAATTGACAATCACTACCTTAAAAGGTGTTAACTTATCAAAATAGCTATTACAAACTTTTGATATGTTCAGAAAAATAATAGTCGCAACGTTAGTAGGAAAATGGAATAAAAGTATGTGCATTTGTTTCAATATCTTTTCAAAGTCCTACTTATACAATATATGTATATATGTACTTATGCATATATTTTGTCCCTATGCACTACAAAATAGAAACAGAAGTTGAACCAGTTGTATTATTCTAGTAAAGATTTCATTTTAGAGAACCCATTTTTAGCACATGTAATTATGATAACATCATTTTTAATAGAGTATAAATTAATTCAATCATCACTGTATTTGTAGAAGGTTATCTTTCAAGACCAACTAAGTAAGCATGCCTGTCTTGTTAAATTAAGATATCTAAAAAAATCAAGCATAAGAAATATATATGCACTATCACAAAACATAACTATAGAAAAATCTATTGACAATATTTTCAAAACCTCTTTATTTATCAAAATGGCATTTGACAGACAGTTATATAATTTATTAAGGATAATAACCAAATCACATTTCCTTGCTTCAATTTATTCTATATTTTGTTATCACTTTCATATCTTTCAATTTCACATTTTATGCTTTCTATGTAAATTACTTTAATACTGTTTTGTTTTATAGTTGTTTTCTATAAGTAGCTTCCAATTCTGTTAAAGCATATCTTTTGAGAATTATAATGGTATGTTATTTCATTTCTTGCATTTGTTGCTAACCCCAAATTTCCAGTAATATATTAAAGTCTTACAATTCAATTATTAGAAGATACAATACTATTCACATGAATTTTTAAAGCCTATATTTCTAGAGAATATAATAAATCATGCTCTAATTAATACCATATTTTAATTGATCACTATTATCAACATTGACTATCTTGTTATTAGTTTGATATTATAAAGTTATTCTGCTGGAGAGTAAAGTGAATGTGATATAGTAAAGAAAGTACAATCAAGATGCTCCTTAGAGAGATCCCGATTTTACTTTATCTCATAGACTTTGGACATGCTCTCAGGGAATATCAATTCCTTGAATAGAGTACTGTATTGAGTTCTCTAAAGAAATGTAACTGGAGATACTCATATATGTGTAGAGATACTTTTGTATCAAAAGGTAATCTTCTATCAAGAAGTCATTACTGTTCAATGCATCTCAAGTCCATGTATCCAATGCTGGCCAGAATGACCCTCTGACTCGTTTCATTGCTGACCTTGAAGCA
>PVJH01008533.1:0-32809 GCA_004026705.1 Nesogale talazaci | reverse complement strand
TGTTGCAGCTACTATGTCAATCCATCTCACTAAGGGCCTTCCCTCTTTACCCCTGCCCTTCCACATTACCGAGCAAAATGCCTATCTCCAAATTCTGGTTTGTTTGATGATGTGCCCAAAGTATGTAAGATTAAGTCTTGTTATCCATGCCTCTAAAGAGCAATCAAGTCTTACTTCTTCCAATATAGATTGGTTTGTCCTTATGGTAGTAACATAACTTAATGCCAACTTGAAGATATATGAAAGTGTAGGGGTGGTGTTTAGTATTTCAAACAGGTCACAGCTTGATGCTGACTCCCTGTGGGTGTGGTCTTCTCATAAAAGGGATCCTGGGAACATCCTCCTCTCTCTGCCTTCAGCTTCCTGGTGGCAGAGATACCACCATTGGATCCATTGAGTTTTCAACCAGCACCCTGTTTTCTTCCTGATTTCTGCATCAGTGCATAGGGCTGCATGAATTTGAAGAGAGATTTATGGAATAGTATCAGACATATGGACTTGAATTGGACTGGGCTGGTGTGGTAGTCTGGGCAGACTAGCCGAACAAATTCAAGGACACGCATATCGATATAAAGAAAGGGTTTATATACAAAAGGAATGGGACATGGAGAAAGCATCCCAGCCCTGTCCAATCCAAAGTCATAAGTCTGATATTAACCCATATTCCCAAAATCAGTCTATAAAGTCTTCTTCCGACTCACGAAGTCAAAGGTCACTGGGTGCATAAACCCAGTGCTGGCAGGGCACCTTGCCTCCGGGGCTCAGGGTCCATCAACAGCAGAAGCAACTCATCGCTGATAGAGCTCTCCATCTGGCCGCCCCAGGTTCAGCAGTCTGGCTCCATCAGGACAAAGCCGTGTGTTCTCTGCTGGCTCTGCCAGTTTCTCGAATGCTGCCAGCTTGTCCTGTCCGTGATTAATTGTCTCTGACACTAACTCCCCAAAACTGGGGAAGATAGCTTCTCATCTTCACGAGGGAAATATCGCGAGATTTCCCAGGAGTCTCAGGTAAAAGCCATGCCCACTTAGAAGCCTCATTGGCTACGCAATGGCTATCTCCAGACTAACAGGCTAGACTCCACCCCTACACTTCAATCATAAAATTAACATATGCACCTGACTGCCACAGCTGGGATGCTTTCCTGATGTACTTCTTGATAAAAATTTCTTTGTTACACGTATGAATTTCTCTAAATTTGTTTCTCTTGTCAAGCCAGCCTAGCGAAGACCTTTCAACATACCATGATACTTTTCTTTTTTTTTGGGGGGGGGGGGGTTGGGCATCACTGCCTCTGGTGTTGGTGGGACCTACCCAGTGCTGCTCCTGAGAGATGCCACTGGATTTGAACCGCCAAGCCCGCAGGCCGCAGTCCCGCACTCAACCACTTATGCCACCAGGGCTCAACCCAGACTGTGATACTTTCAATAGTCTTCTTTATCATCACATCTCAACTATATCAGTTCTTCTTACATTTTCTGTATTCATTATCCAACTTTCACATGCATATGAGGCAATGGTAAATACCATGGCTTGCATCAAGTACACCTGAGTCCTCAAAGTATTGTTTTTCAAATTGTGGGAATCCCTTTGAGGGTTGAAGGGTTGAATGACCTTTTCACAGAGGGTCACCTAACTTATAACAATATCATAATTACAGCTGTGAGTAGCAATGAAAATAACTATATGGTTGGGGAGTCACCACAACATAAGAAATTATATTAAAGGGTCACAGGATTACAAAGGTTGAGAAACTCTGCCTCAAAGTAACATGTTGTTTTCAATATTCTAATGATGGCCTATGCAGCAGATTTACTTAGTGCTATGTGTCTTTTGATCTCTTGTCTGCTGCTTTCATGATCATTGATTGTGGATCCAAGCAAGACAAATCATTCACAACTTAAAACTTCTCCCATTTATCATGATGCTATCCATTGGTTGAGTTGTGGCAATGTGGGTCTTCTTTATAATGGGTCATAATCCATATTCAAGGAGGAAATCTTGGATATTCATCAAGTGTTTCATTTTCTTCTCAAGTTCCATAAGCAAAGCTGTGCCATTTGCATGTCATAGATTGTTAATGTGCTGTCTTTATGATGTTACATTTCTCATCATATAAGCCAGTTTATCTGGTGATTCACTTTGGGTCCATATTGAACATGCATGGTGAAAGGATACAGCCCTGGTACACACTTTTCTGATTCTGAACCATGTAGTATTCCCTTGTTTCATTGGCAGAACTACCTCTTGATCCACGTACAAATTCAACAAGAGCACAGTGAAGTGTTCGGAATTCACATTCTTTTCAGGCTTATAGTTTGTTATGGTCTACACAGTAAGTCAAATGTCTTTTTAATAGTCAATATAGCACAAGTAAACTTCTTCTTGTGCAATATAGTCTCCACATTTTCATCACTCTCTGTCCAACAATTTGTTCTTCTTCATGAACTTCAATTTAGCCCCACATTTTCTTTTTGCTCTTTCCAGAATTTTCCAGGTTTAATCCCTTTCATATGTGTAGGCAATGGTAACCGGGCTCCATCTAGTTCTTTTGATATTAGTGTCATGGGAGATAATGTGTTTGAGGTCCATTAGTCCATTGAACTAATTGTTTCTATGGATCTTCAAATTCTTCAGTCTTTCTTCCTCTCTCAATAACACATTAACTGCTATCAAGTTGATTCTGACTCATGCTACCCCATACTACAATAGAACTACCTATGTGGGTTGTGCATTTGTAAATAGTCTTGACAACAAATTGCTTCATCTTTCTCATGTGGAGTGGTTGGGAGTTTTGAACTGCTGAGCTTTTAGTAAGCAACACAATGCATAACTCACTGTGTTTCATGACTTCTATTAAGTTCTTTACACAGGAAGAATCCAAGAGTTGTAGCTTACTCATGAGCTATTAAGTCCCCATTCAACTACCCATTTAAGTAAAATGTAGAATCTGTGGACTATATTAGTAATATTACATTGATGTACCTCCTGATAATGATCATGAATTCAAAGGACCAAAATTTCATGTTTTTACCCTCTAAATGCTATGCTATATTTGTGGTTCTATATGCAGAAATAGTAATAATATAGGTGAAAATATCATCTGATAAATCTATGTATATTTGTGGATATACTTCCACCCTCCTTCTAAAACCTGTTAACCTGCATTATGAGATGTGCAAAGACCTAGAATTAGAAAACCAAAAAAAAAGAGGAAGAACATGTTCATCATACGAGAAACTGAAGAACTCAAGTAGAAAAATACAAGCTTCCAGAAGTCACATTGGAATATTCTATGGACAAAATAATGAATGACACAGAAACATCAAAATAAGATGGGAAAAACACATTGTCACTGTTTCAAATAGACTCATAAGCACAATTGTGAGGATGGCACAGGACTGTGCAGTGTTTAACTCTGTTGTGAATAGGATCACTGCAAGTCAGAATTGATTCTAAGGCATCTGGCACCAACAATTCTCTCCATATGTATCATCTGGGGATACGACTCTGAGATATTTGATATGGCCTCAAAGGTGACTGAATATACAGATGTGTCCTCAAGTTTCTGCTTGGGTTCTCTTTAATCTCCAAAATAATTACATAGTTGTTACATTTTTTAAACTTTAGCTAAAGTTTCTATATATTAATTTATTTCTTCATAATTTCTATTCCATTTCTAAGTGCTTTTCCTTGTTTCAAAGCAATCGTTAATAGATTTTTGAAGCACTTTTACAGCTCCTTAAACCTCAATAAATCCAGTACCAGATTCAACTCAGTGTTGTCGTTAGTTGTTTGGCTTTTTACACTCATGTACCAATTTACTTAATTATTTTCATGATAGGATATAGTGATAATATCTGGGGTATATGTGTGTGTGTGTGTGTGTGTGTGTGTGTACACACAATCTTTGGTGATACTGTTTGTTTCTTTGTCAGTCACTGATCTGTGTCAATTTCAGCACTGGTAATGTACGGGTGGAATCTAGTCTGTCAACCTGGAGACAGCCAAAGAGGCCCCTGTGTGGGCATGGCTTTCTCCTGAGATTCTGGGAGTCTCACACTTTTTCCCAATTGGAGGTGAGAGAGTTGACTCAGTCTTTTGGAGACCCACTTTGGACAAGACCACACAAGAGCATGCTGAATTCTGGAAACTGGATGAGCAGAGGAGAGCCACATGGCCCTACCCTAATGGAACCAGACCTTGAAGCTGGAAAAGCCACATAGAGACTCCTGTCAGCCCTGAGATACTTCTACCATCACTGGATACACAAGACTCTGCACCAAGTGTCGTGATTGTCCTGGCATCATTGCATGTGCTTTGTGAGGCTGAAGAAGACTAATGGATTGGTATCAGACATATGAGCTAATATGGACTTGGACTGGACTGGATTGGGAAGCTTTCTCAATGTTCCATTTCTCTTGTATATAAACTTCTTCCTTATATGCATATACATGTTTATAAATTTGCTTTTCTAGTATACCTGGACTAACACAAGTTGGCACTAACATCATGGATGGGGGTTCAAAGCAACCAGCTACCCACCTCATAGAATAAAGTAGAGGCTGTCTGCAGTAAATATTTACAATATAGGAAGCCCTACAAAAAGTCACTGAGTAGGAATTAATTGATTGTCGATGCTTTGGTTTACATTTTAAAAATTAGGTTTATATAGGGCTTATGTTGTTTTTGAAAAACTTTTACTTTAATAATTACCCAGTTTATATTTTGCACATCAAACTAGCCCTACTCTTGTGGGTTGTGGTTCATATGACAATTAATTTAGAACAGCTGCTTCTTTGGGGGAGACTGCATGGTTTATTCAGTAGTATTGGGACACAGAAAAAGCAGTCTTTGGTCTTTTTGCCTCTAAACAAGTAAGAGATTTCTGAAACTCAAAGGATCAAATGAAGTTTGCTTGATCAACCCACTTGTGACTGTATCCTTCTATCTGTTTCATCATCCTGATGTCTCTGGGCAGGAGTGCAGATTTGTAGGCTTGGGGCCTAGCTATAAATCTAT
The DNA here is from genome assembly GCA_004026705.1 of Nesogale talazaci. NCBI lineage: Eukaryota > Metazoa > Chordata > Mammalia > Afrosoricida > Tenrecidae > Nesogale > Nesogale talazaci. Next base: position 27,790 of record PVJH01008533.1, on the reverse strand, counting down.
CTTTAAGTCTGCTTACAGCCTGACTTCCTTGGTTTATGAAAGAGTGTCTTGAAACTGGTATTTCCTCTCATATCTAATGGTTTGTTTCACTGAAATTTTTCAACTGAAGCTTTCTGCCTTATTTATGTGTGCAGTTACTGCTATAAGCTGTCCTCTGAGCACTGCTTTTGTGAGGTCTAAAGGTTTTGTGATGTTGCACTTTCATTATTTGCTTCAAGGAATCTTTTGATTTTATATAGTATCTCTTAAACTACTGAGTGCATATTAAGCACTTGTCAATTTTCATGTATTTGATCATTTGGAGTTGATCATTCTATGATTGATTTCTAGTTTCATGGACTTGAAATCTGTTCAACTATTAATTTTTTCTTTGAAACTTGTATTTTAATCATTTTTAAAGCCAAAATAGTTAGTTTTATTTTGTGAACTGTTCAATATCTTCTCTATTCAAGTATTCATTGTCTGCTCTATCCCCGCGGCTCTTGTTTGCTTTATTTTTATCTTCACAGAGGAATGCTACCTTTGCTTCCTTGTTTTATTTTCTTTAGTTTCATTGAACTTTTTTTATTTATAATAGTTTTATTGAAAGATCTTATGCAATCTAGTATATCCATTCACATACAATTCTGTCGTTCAATTCCATCAAGTGGAGCTATTCAATCATCAATGCTATAAACTCCCCATACCCCACCCCTCCCCCATCCCTTTCCATAACATTAGGGCACCATTTTTATCTATCAAGACTTTCATGTGATGAAAAATCTTAAATATGCAAATGAACATATCCACATATAACATGATTAATAAAGCAAAACAAATAACTGCCTTAGTAGAAGGGGAAGTAATATTAAGTAACTAGTAGTTAATTATGTGGCTAATCAGTGCTATACCACACCCCAGATTTCCCATTCTTTCTCTGTGGCCTTCTGAGAGGGGCTGACCAATTACTTCACTTGTGAGTTTTGGATCTCTATTGCACCTACATCCCTTCATATCGAGTTGCCTGCTTCTGATATATTTTTTTTCCATTTACTACTCATGACCACACAGGCTGGTGTGCATTTTCCATGTGAACTTTGTTCCTTTTGATAGATGGCAACTTTAAAAATTACCAGCTTTTAAGATCCCAAATGCTACATGTCTTGATAATCAGGTACCATCAGCTTTTGTGTTAGGCAGGGTTCTCTAGAGAAATAAAACCAGGGCATTTATGATTATCTATCCATATAAAAGGGTAGTTCTATACAGTTAGAAGTATTATAACAGCTTATTAGTCCACATGGCAGCAAAAAGGGCCCAATTCAACTCAGCTTGTATAACAGTTAATATAATGAAAGTTCTTCAACTCATGTGAACGGCTTGTCCAAGGTCAAGGAGGCAGACAAAGAAGTTTTCTCTCACAGACGAGAGGCAGTCTGCCTGCAGGCAGCAGCTAGAAGGGTGGGTCAGCAAAAGTCAGTAGCTCATGAGCTCAGTGAGGTAGTCCTCCATGGATATATCAAGTGATATATCAAGTGATATATCCATATATCCATATATCAAGTGATATATGGAAACAGGAATCACCAACCTCAAGATCAAACAATGTATGCACCAGCATCATGGTGAAGCAGGATACTAAAGAGCCTCATGCTCTAGCATCATGGTCAACAGGATAGTTTGCTAGGTTTATTCTTCATCCATATGCCATAAGTTGGGGAAGGATTGCTTTTCCAGATATTTTTCCAGTCCTCCAAACTGTTGAATTCATTGGAGTACCTTCCTACATCATAGAGTATAGTTAGTATAGTTAGTCTTTCAATTCCATCAGGTTCCATTGTAATTTACCCAGTCTCATCCCTATTGCTGGATATTGACTTGTGTGCTTTCTTATCTTTGGTTTCTATCCTCATAATTTGTTCTTTGACAAATTACCCTCTTCTAATACTTTGGTGTTTGCCTTTGTATTTCTTTGTAAAGTTGTATTGCTTCTCACTTTTTCTTTCTTTTGTTAGGTTGTCCCTTAAAGGTGTTCGTGAGTTCTTGAATTTTGGCTCGTGTTTCTATCAAAATTTTCTTCTAGCCACTTAAAGTAACTGGATACCATCCTTATACTCTCCCTTATGGGAGGATCCCCATACCGCTCCCTCTCTAAGATCACATCTGACTCCATATCTCTGTGTGATGTAGTTAATTGTGCTGTTTTTCTTCTTCTATTAGTGTTCAGGGAGTAAATGTTGTTTATGAAACACAGTGTGAGTACTGGTTCTTCTGCTCTGTGTTTGAATCTGAAAAGTTATCCCCACACCTGTTGAGGAACAGTAGTTAAGGATGGCACCGCAACTCAGCACCAGTTCATAATCAGCTGGAACTGAAATCAGCAAACCTAAGAGTAATCTTGAACATTAAATAAGGCCTCTGTCAAAGTTCTGCTTTTGAGGCTGGATCCCAAGTTGCCAGGGGGGATCTTACCAATAATTTATCAAACGAGTCCACTGAAGGAGTGACTAATTAGAAAAGCATTCAACAAAACTTTCTCCTGTGGGGCCTGTATGTTGGTGCTGGAAGGCATTGCTATTTGGACATGGGCCTGTAAGCAGGCATTATGAGTCCTGAGCCTGCACAGAAATGCTTACTCACTGCTGAGTTCACCATCTTTTCCAATACATAACCTTTTCATTCAGTACCCGCTGGGAGTTGGTTAGTCCTTCTGAGGCTCTGGGGAACTCTGCCACAATCCAAACATCATGGCATTCAGCCACACAGTGTGAGCCAGTCCACAGCAGATCCATATCTTCCCCATTAGCCTGGAGTTCAACTCTCAGTGGCTGTAATATATTCCCAGCCAATTTCCCTTTTATGTTGGGCCAGGGATGTTGATCAGTAGCAGGACTAAGGGATGGGAATATTAGCTCACCACTATGGTGTGGAATGGGTAGTATATGAGCTCCTGCAGGGGCAACAGAATTTTTTTTTTTTTTAATTTTAATTTATTTTTTTTTTTTTAATTTTCAAATTTCTTTTGGTAAGTTTCCCTACTTCTCTGCCATCTGTGATTGTTCTTATCAGAGCTAGGTCTGGAACTAAAGCTGCAGTAACCATCCCGTACCTTCAAGTTCTAGTGAGAGAAGGATTAAGAGCAGTGGTGACTACCCCCCATGATGTTTCTGCTGATGAGTTTATTGTAGGGATAATACTCTTAACCATACAATGAGACAACTTAATGCGACTCTTATTCATTTTTCCAATAAATAGTGATGCTGGTGATAAATAAACTGTGGAACTCTACCTAATTATGCAATTTATAGCCATCACATATGAAATTAAAATGTACTGATAATTATTGAAGTTAGTGCTATCAAGTTGGTTCTAATTCAGCACTATCCTATGTGTAACAGAAGAAAACACAGCTTGGTCTTGAGTATGTCTCACAATCGTTTGCATATTTGAGCACATTCTGGTAGCCACTGTATGAATCCATCTGCTTTAGGGACTTCTTCTACTTCACTGCCCTTCCACCTTACCAGGAATGATGTCCTTCTCTAGGGACTGGTGTCTCCTCATAATATGTCTAATGTATGTAACACAGTTGCAACCCTCGACCCTAAGGAAGAACAGACCGTGTTTCTTACAGACATATTAATCTCACCTTGTAGTATTTCCTTAAGGACTCAGCATTCCATGATTCTCCCTTCAGCAGCACCACAATTCAAATGCATCAGTTCTCCTTTGGTCTTCCTCATTCAGTGATCAACTCTCACAGGGATAAGGGACAATGGAAAATATTATAATTTGGGTGAGGCCACCTTAGTTCTGAAAGTAGAATCTTACTTTCCAATATCCTAAAACAAACTTGTGCAACAGATTTGCCTAATGCAATGCACATTTTGATCCCTGGACTGCGAATTTTATGAGCATCTATGGGTGTAGATCCAAGCAGTATGGCATTTTGACAACTTCAATATTGTCGTTCTTCATCTGGGTCTTAACAGCTAGTTCAGTTCATGACTTTGTTCATATTCACATTGAGTTGCAGGCAATACTGAAGTCTGCAATCATTTTTCATCTGAGAGGGCTTCCATTCCTCCTCATTTTCAGCAAGCCAAGTTGTGTCATCTGTATGCCACCAGTTGTTACTAATCCTTCCTCCAATACAGATGCCATGTCCTTTATATGATACAGCTTCTCTGATAATTTGCTCGGTGTACATATTGAACAAGAAGGGCGAGAGGATGGAGCCCTGACATACCTTTTCTGATTTTAAACCCTGGAGTATTCCCTTGTTCTGTTCACATAACTGTCTCTTGGTCCATGTATAAATTTCACATGAGCAAAAGAAATTGTTCTGAAATTTCCAGTCTTCTCCAGGTTATCCTTGGTTTTTCAGGATCCCTTGCCAGTCAAATGCCTTTGCATAATCAACAGGACACAGGTGAATAACTTTCTGGTCATCTTTTCTACAAGCCAACATCCATCTGACCTCAGTAATTATATCTTTTGTAGCATATCTTCGTCTGAATGTGACCAGAATCTCTGGAATCAGTGTACTCCTACAGTCAGTGTTTGATGCTCTTAAGCAAACTTATATGTGATATTAATGGCATTCTATAATTTGAGCATTCTGTTGGGCCACCTTTTGGAATAGCTACAAATATGGATGTCTTTCAGTCAATTGGTCAAGTATCTTTCCCTGAAAGAGTGTCAAACTTATGGAAAATTTGAAGAAAGAGATCAAAAATCTTCCTTAACTTGGCAACACAAAAAGTTTCCAATTTAAGAAATTGCAAAGAACCTAACCAGATAAACTTAAAATCGTTCATGCCAAGAGACATCAACATTAAACTCCTGGAAGTTGAATATAAAGAAAATAATAATGAATTTCAAATTTCAGTTGTGAAAGGCTGAATATTTTTGCTATGACATCAGGAACAATATCAACAATTTTAGGCACTGAAATATTAGAGAAGAAAAAGTGCACTTATTAGAAAATAAGACATTAAAATTAATATGCAGATGTCATTATTGGTAACAGAAAATTGCCAGGAATCTGCAGCAGATATTGATATAAACAATGGATAAATTCATAGAGGCACACACTATAATGTTAACATGCAAAAACAATCAGATTCCTTTATATAGGAATGAATATATAGGAAATTAAATTAAAAACACAGCATCATTTATTCATCAAACTATCATATATACACATAACAAAATGGAGTGTTTGTTCACTGAAGTTGCAATCATTTTTTTCTCTTTTTTTGATTAACAAATATTTAGAAAATTTACCAGTGTATGAGCATTAGGCTTGGAAAGGATTCTTTTCTCAGCATTTTGAGAAATGTCAATCTTCTTGTGATTTTTTTATTTAAAGTATATATAAATATGTATATATATATATAAAAGAAATATCCTTTAGCTTTACATTTTAGAAAAATGTATGCAGAAAACACACCAATTCAGCAGTTTTTATAGGTACACCCCATTGAGCATAATTGGACGCTTAACATTGCGTCACCCTTCTATCTTTATCTACATTTTTTCACTATGATTAACTTTGTCTCTCTGACCCTCAACATTTTCATCTGTGTTTTTGAGCTACTGGTGTTTATTTTCCTCATATAAACAATTTGTCAAACTAGTGCAGTGCTCAAGGAAAACTCTATTCAAAAATTATCTTAATTGTAGTTTAACTTAAAGATGATTTAAAGGAGTAGTTTCAGGTCAATCCTGAGAATTTGTTTCCAGACAGCAGAGTCAAAGTCCTTCCAATTTAAATGTATTCTATCTGTTAAATCTGGTTTTTAATGTGACCGTGAAATTTGTTCCACATTTTTCTTAATTTTGACTAGGATCTATCATGTCTTTGTTCAGAAATTCAGTATGTGACCAGGCACCACTACTTTTTGCTGGAGTCATCTCAGTATAGATAGTACATGCCAGTAGATATTTCCATCAGATTCCAATGGACAACTCTAAATTGTTTGTATTATATTAGCTGTTATGATACATATTCAAGACACTTTTCAACAGACCAACATCAAATTTTGTTATTGCTCACAGTATGCATTATTTCTATCCCCCCCCCCACTATTTTAAATTGGAACAGTCTTCTATAATGTTTTTTTTCCAACTAAGCAGTCATAGATTGATTTTGGTAGTGATTGTTTTGCTTGGTAGCTATCGTGTGGTACCTATTGTTTCTAGGTAGTGATAATGCTTTCATGTGCTATATCAGTAATTATTTTTATTGGATGTACCTTGTGGATTGTAAAATGGAAAAGGTAGGGCTTTTCTCTTAGTCTATAATATGTACATTTGTGTGGTTCTAGCCAACCGCAAGCAATGTGAGCTTTACTCAAGTAGTGCTCCTTCCACAGCTTGATTCTATACTGTAAAATGAAAGTTGCTCTAATTTATTCAGTTAAAATAAATTTTCAGTGAGATGGTGGCTTTTAACACACCTTATAAAAACAAACAAACAAAAACCCTTCTCAAATATATACACAGAGAAAAATAGGTGAATCACTCCAATAGAGGAATATAATGTCACTATGAGTTGGAATTGACTTGACAGTAATGAGTTAAGCAGATACATGATACTAAAATGATGTGGCATAATACATTTTTTAAAATTGAAAGTAACCAAATGGTGGAAACAGAATTTTGAATTCCAAAAAATGTATAACAAATAACAGAGCTCCATTTCCAGATTTTTTTTTTTTTTTGCTATTAGATACCAAGACAGTTGAGATTCAAGAAGAAAACTTGAAATTGCTGAAAACATCTCTCCTTGTTAGAAACGGAGCAGTGTCCTTAGTGATTAGAACAGACCAGACATAAACTCATTCCAGAAATTAAAAGTTTTTGTAGTTGTCACATGGAATAAAAACAATTCCTGATGGAGAGCCTATGTGAGAGCAGCCACCTTTTGTTCATTCCATTACCAGATGACACACAGCGAATGACAATTGTTGCGATCCTGAGCTGGCATTGTTTTAGGGAAAAATGAAGAATGGCTTATGAAGCTCTTAGCAGTAAGGGTGTTTGTCCCAACAGACAGCAGAAAGGTAAGCAGCTGCCACATGCCCTGTCTGATGAGGAGAATTATAATTAGAGAGGGAACACACCAGGACTTTTATGAATCTGATAGGGGAATTACTTTAGCTATAGAAAATAATGTCGGCTGAGCCCTGGTGGTGCAGTGGTTGTGTGCAGGACTGCAGCCCACAGAGTTAATGGGTCAAATCCAGGGCAGCACTCCAGGAGCAAAGCTGGGCTTCCTACTCCCACCAGGGCAGTGATGCCACAAAAAAGAAAGAAAGAAAATATGCCGTGTTAGCCATCAAAACACCTTTCCTGCTTGATTTAGTGAGGTTTAGAGCAGTTTCCAAAATTAGCAGTGCATTTCAAATTAAATAATATTCTGACTAGAATCTTATTTTTGGAATTTAGACTACAATTAGACTAAAATATTAGACTACAATGATATGTGATTTGTAACCATATGAATTTGAAAATGAAATGTTATTGGAATATGAGTGTGCATTCATCTATAAAATTCTCAATGTAATATCGATTGACCAATTAAATATCAACTAATGAAAATAGGTAATAATGAGAATAATGGCATACAAATAGGAAGCAAGGCATCACTAAAATTCAATCACTAAAATCTGTTCTGAATCTGCTTTTAAAACAATAAAGATTAATAAGAAGAGCAGTAGATTATATAAGCTAACAAAACACTGAGTCTAAGCTGTTTGAAACTTATTTGTATACATATGTCATAGAGAATTGAGTAACATTCAGTTTTTTTATTTAGATTGTTAATTCTAGCTACATACAATCATATACTATGGCTTTATGGAGCTGTTGTGTTTAATAGTTCAGCACTTGGCTCTTAATCTGAAGGTCAATGTTTGGAAACCATCAGCTTCTCCCTGTAGGAGCATACCTGGCAATCTACGCTCAGAAAAACCATAGCCAAGAAAACCTGAGGAGGCTATTCTATTCTGTCTTTAAGGTTGCTAAGAGACTGAATCCACTCTATTGCATGTGTTTCTGCAAAAAGTAAGAGGGTTTGCAAGGGTATATTGATATTATGAAATGAAATATGATTTAAAAATATATTTGTATGTTTCAGGGAAACATACAAATAGGAAGCAAGGCATAATGACACATAGGTCATCTTTGGAAATAGGCTTTTCAAATCATTGTTTTTCAAATCACTACTTTGAAGTCAGTTTTTTATGTCTGAGTTATGTAAGGAATGCTGGTGGCACTTTCAGCTAAATATTGGACTGCTGCCCATGAGATGGTTGATTCAAACCCACAGCTGCTCCCAGGTATCTCCAAGGCTTTCCTGTTAACAGCAAGATTTGTATCCTCATATCACTGAGTCAGAATCAACTAGCTGGAAGTGGGTTGGTGGTCTACTAAGCTACACATTGAATGGCTGTAACAGGTAGTTTTGTTGTGCCAACATGGCCAAAGAAGATAGGCAGGTTTGTTGTGACAACATGGCCAATGAACATATGCAAGATCAATTGAAGGGCGGAGATATGAATGGCTTGGCGAGCTCCGCCCTGGCTCTCTTGTTTTTTGGATCTCCAAACCAGCAGGCTGCTTTGTTTGTCCTGTGCCTCAGTTTGCAAGCTACATTACTCATGGGACACCAAATCAGTGGATAGTGTTGCTGTGAGTTGTAGTTCCTTCAAGTCTGCTTTGCCATGCTCCTGGAATATACATCTCTTGAGCTGGAGACTGTGGGACACTGTCCTCGAGCTGATAGTTGGGGACTTGCCTTGCTGTTTGCTGCTTGTGCCTGAATAGCCTGAATTGCCCTACAGAGGACTGCTGGGCAACCCTAAAGACTTGGACTGACAGTGTACTAGCTGTCTCGTGCAAGTGTGCCCTGAGCCATTTGTACTGTTTTATAGATTAGTTAGTTGTTTATTTCTTATGTTAGATATTGTTCTATCTATACAAATAAATAGAGAGAGAATTATTAGTGTCCTGGTTTTGTTTCTCTAGAGAACCCTAGATCCTGGAGTCTAACACAACTACGAATCACAAGATCAGTGGCCCAAACCTCCTAACCACTTGAGGGGAGGAAGATGGAACTCTGATACTGTAAAGATTTAGATCTGTTGGAAACCCAAATTCTACTCCATCTTATATGATTTCTTTGTGTAGAACTTAATTCAGTGACTGTAAGAAAAAAAGAATTTCAAGGAAGGGTTGGTGATGAACACGTGAAAATCATATGATCTACTGTCCCCAGAAATGACAAATACAGGATGCCATCATATTCATTATCAAAAGAACATTTTAAGATCTATATTGAAATTTATGTATGCTAGCATACTGTCAATATGTCACTAATGAGGCTGAGCCCCGGTGGCATAGTGATTGGGTGCGGGACTGTGGTCCACTGGGATGGAGGTTCAATTCCAGCAGCAGTTCCATAGTAGCAAAGGCTGGGGCTCCTATTCCCACCACCAGAGGGCAGTGATGCCAAAAATATGTCAATAATGAAGCCATGTTGATACAATTATTATTAGAATTGAGTCAGTAACCACTAAAGCTCAACTCACTGCCATTGAACTAATGCTAATCCATTCTAAAATTAATGGTAACACACCAAAAGTTATAGTTTTAGCAACTCACTGGGGTAGTTCCACCCTGCCATATAAGGTAAATATGAAACACTAAAGATAATGGTGAAGAAATTGTCGAATTCTACCCACTTCTTAGGTATTATATAGATTTTTAAAAATGCAACCAATTGAAAGGCAAAACTAAAAAGCAAACAAGAAGGAACAGTAGTAAGAAAATATAGTCTTTATGACAGAAACTAAACTGTCAGTCACCCAATTGTATATCTTCATTTATATCTTTCCAGGGACTTTGATTTTCGTTCCAATTTTAAAACATTTTGATAATTTCAGTTTCTTTGCTCCATATCATAATGATGTTTATGGGTCCATGTGATGAGTAGGTTTATTATGCCAACATGGACGATTATGTGTTATGCCTTCCATAGAAGATTGGTGGGTCTGTTGTGATGGCACGGCCAATGCACACACGGGATGAATTGAAGGGCAGAGATAGGAAGGACTTGGCGAGTCCTGCCTTCTCTCTTGCTTTTGGATCTTCGCACCACACAGCTGCCTTGTTTGTCCTATGCCTCGACCTCCAAGCAACACTACCCATGAGACACCTACTCATGGACTGTGTTGCTGTGAGTTGAGGTTCCTTCAAGCCCTACTTCGCCAAGCTCCTGAGATACACATCTCTTGAGCTGGGGACTGTTGGACTCAGTCATCTGGCTGACTGTTGGCGACCTGCTCTGCTTTTTGCTGCCTGTGACCAGATAGCCTGGATTGCTCTACAGAGGACTACTCAGCGGCCCTCAAGACTTGAAGGACTGCCAGTCTTCTAGTTGCCTCACGCAAGTGAGTTACACCAAGCAATCTGTACTGCGTTATAGATAGTTAACTGTTTCTTTCTTATCTGATATACCTTTCTCTCTATATAAATATATAAAAAGAATTACTAATGTCCTGATTTTTATTTCTCTAAGAGAACCCTGCCTGACACAGTCCAGTTGTGATAATTTGTTTTTTTTCCAACCTTCGAATATAAGACATTCCGAATGCTGTAAAGTTTTACATTCATTAGTGAGATTTTTCCAGTCACCTTTATTATGAGCAGGTAAAATCATGTCAACTGGATATCATGGGCTATTTATGAGTCTTCTGTAAGCTTAATACTGCTTTGTCCATCATACAGTCCAATATCTATGACTATTTACCTGTCGGCGGAGTCAGCTCCTAACACATCATGTGTTAGTCTGGGTAGACTAGAGGAAAAAATTTCATAGACACATATATAGATATAAGAAAAAGTTTTATATACAAGAGGAATGGGACATTTAGAAAGCATCCCAGCTCAGTCCAGCTCAAAGTCACAAGTCCGATATCAACCCATATTCCCAATATCAGTCCCTAAAATCTCCTTCTGACTCACGAAATCACAGGCCAGTGGGTGCAGAGTTCTGGTGCAGACAGGGATCTCCCCATGGCTCCTTGCTTCCAGGGAACAGGGTCCATCAACAGCATCCAGTGGTGGCAGAAGCAACTCAGTGCTGGCAGGTCTCCCAACATGGCCTCTCAAACCTCAGAGGTCTGGCTCCATCAGGGGAAAGCCATGTGGCTTCTCCTCCGGCTCCGTCAGCTTCTCGGATGCTGCCATCTTGTCTTGTCTGTGATTAATCATCTCTGAGATTAACTCCCAGCAACTAGGAAGATAGCTTCTCATCTTCATGAGGGAAATATCGTGAGATTTCTCAGACATATCAGGAGAAAGCCATGCTCACACAGAGGCCTCACTGGCTACTCAATGGCTATCTCCAGATTAACAGGCTAGACTCCACCCCTACATTTCAATCATAAAATTAACATAAGCAGATGACTTCCATACATCATCACTGGCCTGACTAGCACAGTTGTACAGTGATAATATGTATATATTACAGTAAAGTCGTAGATAACAAGAGAGAGTGAAATAAAGGAGTTAGACACATTTCATGGTAGCATGCTAACCTCAGCCCTCCTTGGTATTAGTGGCAGGGGAGAGAGTATGGGAACGAGGACAGGGGAAGAAGGGATAAGGAAGAGTGTGTGTGTGTGTGTGTGTGTGTGCATCTTTATTGTTTCAGGGCTATTTGTAGGTAGCCATGAGACATGTATATTCAGTTATTTACATACATCACAAGGTGTCTGGTAATTACAGTAAAGTCTCTGAGCTTACAGGTGAGGAAACCTAATATCTGCATTTTGGAGAGGCTCTAGGCCAGATGGTTGTCACAGTGGGGGTAGATAATCAAAGAATGTCTGCCTCCACAGGGAGACAGAATGAGCCATGTGCTCACTTTAAGGCAGAATAGCTGTTATGGGAGAATCTGTAGGAATGTTATTTCGTAGTTTTCCACAATTGTCTCAGGATATGGATTGAATTAGGTGAAAGTATATTACCTTGTCATACATTTGTTTTCCAATTTTAAATCATCCAATATTTTCTTGTTCTATTGCAAACTGTCTCAATACTTATATAGTATTCATGTGGGCACAAATAAATATACTGGTGTACCCCTTTTTACATAAATATTAATGAAAATGGATTTGGATCTGAGCGCTCTCTATAGTCATGAAATAGTTAACAAGAAGTCTTTTTTTAAGATCACTTTCAGTGAACAATGATTATTGAACTTGATATCATACCAGTTATATAAATTGTGATAAGAGCTTTCTGTACTTACGAAATAGTTAAAATGAAGTATTTGCAAAAAGGATTGCTTTTGATGAAGAGGTATTACAGAAAAAAAAGTCTTCCACTTGTGTAGATTATAATAAATGTCACTGTGTTAGACTGGGGAGACTAGAGAAGCAAGTTCCTGGAGGCATTCATATGTATATAAAAGAACATTTTATACAAATGGTAACTGTCCATTGAGAAAGCATCCCAACCCAGTCCAGTCCTAGGTCATAAATCTGATATAAGCCCATATGTGTGATACCAATCAATAAAGTCCTCTTCAGTTTCATGAAACACATGCAATAATGCCAAATGCAGGAAAACTCAAGCCGATGGATAAAAAGGATTTGGATCCAGTGGTGTTGGAAGCCTCTCGGCACTGCATGAAGTCTCCACGTGGCTTCTGTAGAGCATGTCTCTTGCTGCATCAGGGTTGGTCCATGTGGCTTCTCCTCAGGGAGGTCTCACGGGGAGTCAACCTTGTCAGGGGAATCTCGCAGGCAGTAGGCATTGTCAGTAGAATGTTTCCAAAGAAGTGAACAGAAAGAAGGGAGGTGTCTTCTGCCTCCACGGAGAACAATACTGCATTTCCCAGAATTTTCAAGAGAAGTCCAAGGCCACAAAAAAGATCTCATTGACTATCTCCAGATTGACGGGCTAGACTTCACCCCTATATTCTTAATCCTCAAAATGACAGTTATATACCTCCCACAACTTTCTTAATAATTTCACATCATTATTGGAAGTATTTTATACTTCCTTCACTTGAAATATGAATAGTACCATGAGAGATTAATCATAATTTTTATATTTCTCATTGTGAGGCAAATAGCAATGGATATGCTGATATAACTGATTCTAATATGAACACTCTCCCTTCCATGAGCTAAGTTCTCCCATTGAATTTACAATTGATATTGAATCCTAATGGTTCAGAAACTTCATATTATGTAGGTTTATGACATTTCTAAATTTTTTAAATCTTGGCTACTACTGAACACAAACAAAGCTATAATTTTTTTATTTAAACAACATGGATGGATTCAACTTTCCTTTGTTTCTCAGGAAATGCAACAAGAAATTGTATGTCACAGTTTCTAAAACTTTATAAAGGGGTTATTTCCTGAGTAAATGTTCATGTGTAATTTATATATGTGAAATTAAAGTTAATTGAAACTTTAACATGGAATTGATGGTATTTCTTAGATTTATAAAGAAATAAATAATCAAATTAAAGAATTATATATTACAGTAGGAATAGGGTCAGAGTGAGCTAAGCATGAGGAGAAGGATGCAGCTCTTGGCTCAGAGACAAGTGTATCTACTGTGAAACTGTAGCAGCCGCTCTGCTTTGTCCTCTTAGGGGGCTGTGAATCCCAATGGAGTCAACGACAATGGACTGTGATGTATGAATATTTAGCATGATTTTAACTTTCTATAACAGCAAATCAAGTTAAGCAACTAAGTACCTGAGCTGTGCAATGTACTGTATCTTTGTAGTCTCATGAGAGGTGTTTTCAGTAGGTGACAAAGAAATTATATAAACTAAAATGAATATTTTCAATGGTTACAACTTCATCTGAGTGGTTACCAGTGTGCTAATTTCCTAGAGCCCATGTGAAAAATTTCTACAAAATTGATTGATTTTAGAAACTAAAATTTATTTTCTCATAGTTCCATAGCCTACTGCTATTGTAAAGTCAGTTTCACTTCATAATGACCCTGTGTACAACATAGCAGACCACAGCCCAGCTCAGTACTGTCCTCAGAAACATTCCTATGCTTGGGTCCATTGTTGCATCTACTGTGTCAATAGGTTCCCTTGGGACCCGTCTTAGTTTTTTCTGCCACTTCATTTTATCAAGCAGACTGCCTTCAGACTGTTGTCTCCTGAAAACATGTCCAACATAATGTGATGAACTTTTGCCACATTATAGTAATATTTATATATACATGTAACACACACATGAGGGTGTATCAAAAAGTTAAAAAACAGAATTTTTTCAAAGTTACATATATTTAAATTTTTTATTAAACAAACTTATCACCTTCAAACTACTCTCCATCACATTTAATATATTTTTCAAACCTCTGATGCCACTCTTGAAAACATTTTTCAAATTAATCTGTTTGGATGGATAGCAGCACCTCCCTTATTTCTTTTCTGTGCTTCTTCTCTGTTGGCAAATTGTTGTCCTTTAATGTCCCTCTTCATTCATGGCAACAAAAATAAGTAGCATGGATAGATGTCAGGTGAGGAAGGTGTGTGGGGCAAGAAAGGAATGCTGTTTTGTGCTATGCACTGGTGCACTGAGATGGCTGTATCAGCAGAGGCAGTGTTGGGGTGCCAAACCAGTCCATATCTGGCACAAAACAGACATTTTGTCACATACTGTTATGCAGTTTTTTTCAGAAGCTCTAAATAGAAAGTTTAATTAACAGTCAGGACTGATGAAATGAACTCCAAATCAACTATTAGTCATCATTTTCATCCTTTTGGGAAGTTGACAGATGTTCAGAATGAGATTTGTCACTAGGAGACATTTCACCTTTTTTGAAATGAGAGAAACACTTGTACACTTGACTTTCCCCCCATAAATCTGTCCTTCCATGGTGTGTTCAACATCACTACAGTTTCTGTGCCATTTTTGGCTGAGCATGAAAAAAATTTTCATAGCTACATGCTGTTGTCTTAAATTGGCCATCACAAAATGAAGTTTGAGCAAAACTGTTTTATCAAAAGAATTCGCTGTGACCAGAGAGAACCTTCTCAGGCAATGTCCCAGGCAACGTTCACAAACTCAGGGAGCTGGTCAATGCTCTCTAAGCAGGAAGACATATACGGTGAAAGCTACAAGCAGCTGAGTTTTTTTTTTCCATTTGGGCAGAGATAGGTAGCTAGGTAGATAGATGATAGATAGATATAGATATAAATATCTACCTATGTGTATCTAAACACCACATTTAAAATGCATTGATTTTTCTTCAGTATTCCTTACCCAATATCCACCTTCACAGGCCTGTGGAGTTACTAAAAATCCTATGACTTGGAACAGATTTAGCTTAGTTCTCAAAGTCATATCCATGTGTTTCAACACTTTTAAAGCGATGTTGTGCATCAGATTTACCCAATGCAACTTGCAATTTCATCTCTTAACTGTTGCTTCCATGTACATTGATTGTGAACACAGGCAAAATGAAAGTCAAAGCAAAGTCAATCTTTTCTGTTTTTTATAATATTACCTAGATGTCTAAATTCAAGATATTGATGCACTCTTTCTTTTGTCTGGAGCTAAAGATCATCATTATCAATAGCCTAAGACATATATCATTGAGTTTTATACAAATTGTCACGATTCCATTATATATTGTTTTCATTTTCCTTTAAGGATTTAATCAAGCTGAGCCCTGGTGGTGTAAGTGATTGAGTGCAGGACTGTGGCCCACAGGCTTAGTGGTTCAAATCTAGGAGCAGCTCTCTGGAGCAGCGCTGGGTAGCTCCTATAATGACCAGAGGGCAATGATGCCCACCCCCCCCCCCAAAAAAAAAAAGAGAAGGATTTGATCATAACTATATTGTGGATAATCATTCTTTCATATTCTAGTTCATTTTCTAGAAGCTCTGACAACATAGTGGGTAAAGTGTTGGACTTCTACACACAAATTAACAGTTCAAATCTGCAAGATTTCCAAGGGCGAAAGATGAAGCTATCAATCTATGTGAGGTTTCAACAATGAAAAAACCACAAGGACAGTTCTATTTTTTTTTCCCTGTAGGGTCATTATGAGTTGGAATCAATGTCAAAACAGTGAGTTTTTTAGATACTAAAAATGAAATGAATTCTGGATATTTTCACTGTTTTTTTTAGTTAGTTTGTTTTTGTTTTGTTCTGTTTTGAGGGGCATCCCTCTGATGGTCATGGGAGCTACCCAGCCTTGCTCCTGGAGAGCTGGATTTGAACTGCCAAGCCTGTGGGTCGCAGTCCCGCACTTAAACTTTAAGCCACCGGGGTTCAGCCCTTTCACTGATATTTTTATCTTTAAATATTCATATTAATTACCAATATGATATATACTATTCCAATTGTTAATTTTTCTTTTTAACTTTTATTTTACTGGGGGCTCTTACCACTCATCACAATCTATACATATATACATTGTGTCACTTATATCTGTATATATATTGTCATCTTTTTCAAATTTTTTTTTCTATTTGAGCTATTGGTATCAGCTCCTATATGCATCCCCCCACTTTCTTTACCTTCTCTCTCCAAGTCCCCTTGATAATTTATAATTTTTTTCATATCTTACATTGACTGGCATCTCCCCTTCAGCCACTTTTGTGCTGTCCATTCCCCTGGAGAGGGGGGACATGTTGATTATCATAGTTGGTTCCCTTTTACTACCCCCATCTTCCCTTCCCTCCTACTTGCTTCTCTTATTGATCCTGAGTGGTTTGCCTGTTCTGGATTCCCTGTGTTGTGAGTTCTTATCTGTACCAGTACTCACATTCTTGTCTAGTCAGATTTGTAAGATAGAATTGGGTTCACAATAGTGGGCAGTGTGTGTAGGGGAGTATTAAATAACTGGAGGAAGGGAAGGGGGCATATTAAAAAATCTAGATTTGTGTATTTTGTCAGTGCTATACTGCACCCTGACTGACCCATCCATTTCTTTTGACCCATCTCACAGAGCATGTCCAATTGACTATTGGGTTTCCAGTCATCCCTGGCCCTCATTTCCAATTATATTAACTTTTGTTTGTTTTGTATTTTTGCAGGGTTTTGATGCCTGGTCCCATCAACACCTTATGATCACACAGGCTGGCTTGCTTCTTTCACATGGGCTTTGTTGCTTCTCAGCTAAATGACCACTAGCTTATCTTCAAGCTTTTAAGACCCCAGATACTATATATTTGTATAGCCAAGTACCATCAGCTTTGTTCACCACATTTGCTTGTGCAACCATTTTATCTTCATCGATCATGTCATGGAAGGTGACCATCACAGAGTGAGTGTCATGTTAGTAGAACAAAGTTTACTTGCATTGATGGAGTACTTGAGTGGAGGCCCGATAGATCTATTTTCCTATCATTATATATAAATATATGTGCATATATACATGCTTGTATTTAGACCTCTAAATATGTGTCCTTTACCTCCTGGTTCTTTCCTCTATTTTCTTTTACTTTCCTCTTGTCCCAATATCATGTTTGGCCTTTATTTGAGTTTTGGTAATTCTTCTAAGCTACATTGCCCTGGATTGAGCCCTTCCCCAAGTATTCTATACCCCCCACATCATCAATTTTAGATCACCTATTTTTTCTTTTTCTCTGCATTTTTTGACACCAACACTCCCTTCTTTCCCCTACATCTCCTTCTCCTATGTCCCCAAGGAACAGTTGGTCCCATTGTTCTCTCCTCTGGATTATTCATCGAGTCTATATTGTCCATATGGATATGCATAGACAATAATATGCACAAAAACAAAGCAAAGCAAAACATAATGAAAACAAAAGTAATTTTTCTTTAAAAACATAATGTGGCAAATCGAAGGGTGATACTTGTCAAATTAAATGCTGATACTGGTTTTTAAAAAGACATAGTATCAAGCAATATGAATATAGGAAAAGATGATCATTTATAATCCTCTTTGGGTATATTTGTTGACTACAATGATTCAGAGAAAGTCCACATCACAATGCCTGACAGTTTAGACTTTTCAGTACCTTTTTTAAATGCCAAAACAACAAGACTATAGATGTGAGATTCGTTTTATTCCTTATCATAAACAAAGGTCAATTTCTAAATCAAGATAGCAACAATGGAAGAGTGATTTCTTTTGTTATGCCGAAAATAAATAAATAAAGCTTACCCAATGAGAACTATATTTCCAAAAGCAAAGCTGCTGATTAATGAACAAGCTCATAAACATTGCCTAAAATAGAGTATGGAGAAAAACACATTTAAATATTTTAATTTAAAAACACATTTAAATATTTTAATTTACTTGTATATATTTTCAAAATATTTCACTGGCTCACCTTAATAATATTAATTTTATTGCGTTTCTATGATTTTCATAATGCAACATTCAAATTTACCAGAGGCAATTGGTCTGGTAAATCAGGCTTGGCAAGAATCTGAACAACTCTCATGAATGTGATGAATCACATGTTAATCTCTTCCACCAGTGGCCCCATTTTCATGCACTTGTTTCAGTTAAATTCAATTTCCTATTTATGCAGGATGTGTAAGAAGCTTTAGATACCTTTCATTGTCCAAGGCCACTTATCATTTAGAAACAGAATTGGAAGACTTTGATACAGCAAGACAGGATTATTCCTTCCACTGTTTACATGCAAAGATAGGCATGATCACTTCTCCTATGACAAAAGACTGACAGCACAAAGCCTCCTTTGCTAAGCGAGCTGCATGGTCTTTAGAGGACGAATGCATGTTAAGATTTGCAATGAAGGGAAAGACTCTAAATGTGTGTCAGAGGAAAATTTTAAAAATAATACAACTGAGAAATTATTGAAATTTATGGTTGTATAAATTGCTTGTGCTTTTTAAATATACACCCAAAAACCTAAAATAAATGTGGACAAGATGAGTTATTTCCAAAACAAACGACAAATTTTGCTTGTGTTCAATAGATCTACATGTCAAAATAGCTGTTGAATTCAAATGATTCATTCAAAATATGTGAAATGCATACATAGATTGAATAATTTATTTTTGTTATCACTATCAATGTGTCAATTGGCAGGATAATTTTATTAAAAGTTGGCAATAATGCATTAATAAATGCACAATTATTACATAAATTAAGCAATCAAATTTTCAAGTGCAGTCCATCTTTTAAATGACCATTAGTTTTAAATGTTCTGACTTGTAATCGGAATTTGCCCATGAATAACATACTGCACAATGTTATGATAAAAAGTAGAGGAGTAGGCTAGTTTATGTATATATTCATTTTTATATTTAACTTTTATATGTTGTTATCAAGTGCTGTCTAGGAGGTTCCAATACAAAATGATCTCATGTACTAAAAAAAAAAAAAATTGCCCAGACCTGAACCATCTTTATTAGAATTACTATATCTGAGTCCATTGAAATAGCCACTATCCATATTCTTTGGTGTCAGTTTTCTTACTGAAGCTACCAAGCATGATGTCCTTCTTTAGGGCTGGTCTTGCTTGATCTTCTTTCGTCCGTAAGTGGGGGGGGGGGGGGGGAACAAACACAATATCTTTACTTCTAAGGAACACTTCAGCTGGTTTTTATCATTTTAGCCTCTGTGCTACTTTCCAGGAGAATAGACACCCTGATTTCACTCTCTTAAAGAAATGAAATGTTCTAAAGACCAGCTTATGGAACAAATCCAAATAGGTGTAAAGTCTAAAGATCAGTTTATTTTGCTCATGCATATTATACTTTTGCAAAATTGAGAAAGAATGAGAGGATATTTTGAAGGATTATGTGGAATATATTCAACCAATGCTGACTTAATTAATGTCCTATTCTTTACCTCCAGGTTCTAATATCCAATGCACTGGCTCCACAAAAACTCAATCATGATTAAATGACTTATGAAGGATTTTAACAACCTTTAATGCCAATGAGAATTGCTCAGAGTGGTTGTTTACCAGGATATGTTATAATGTTTCAGGGTTGCTAATAAATGCCCAAGTGAGGCATATCACACTTCAGTAAACTTCAGACCAAAGGTACTCAGTTGTACTTCCATAGGTCTGCAAATCCAACTTCAACAATTACTGCCCAAAGGCACCCCCGCCTCCTGCACCAAAGCACTCAAGCTGAAGTTGCTCCTTGGGTTAGGTAGTTCGTTATTCTCTTTCATGCCCTGTACGTCTTCTGGATCTGATGCTGCTCCTCTGATGGTATAACTATCATCTAGATGCAGAAGGGTCTTGGGTCCAGAGGTCACACTCTACTCCTGGGACTTCCTGGTAATGAGACTCCTCTTTCTGCTTCTCAGAGGGCTAATTTTATACACAACAAGGTGCCACCCAGGAAATCCTTTTTGTAATTACTCACAGATGGATCCTATCAATATCTCCCTCCACTTTCTTGTCAGATCCATGCAAGAAAAGGTCATTGGGAGTTAGAAATTTTAGCTAGAAGAGCCACCTTAAATAATTCACTGCCTCTGAACAGCCTAATTCATTCTTTCCCTTTGGTAGTTATTCTTTTCTGTGGGCTGGGGAATAAAATGAGAATTTCAAGTATTCTATACAAGAGAATTAAATATGTGAAATTCCATCAGCAGTCAACAAATCAAAGATCATATTGGATCAGGAAAATCTGTTCCACAGCGCCTAAAATGTTAAGGAGTGAGCACATCAAATTGAGTACTATCAAGTGTTTGACCCAAGCCATGGGATTTTGTTTATTTTTTAAAAAATATTTTGTTGGGGGCTCATACAACTCATCACAATTCATACATACATCCATTGTGTGCCAAGAACACTTGTACATTGTTGCCATAATCATTCTCAAAACATTTGCTTTCTATTTAAGCTCTTGGTATTAGCTCCTCATTTTTCCCCTTCCTCCATGCTCCCGCCTCCCTTATGAACTCTTGATAACTTATAAATTGTTATTATTTTGTCATATCCTATACTGTCTGATGTCTCCCTTCACCCACATCCCAGTTGTCCATACCCCAGGGAGGAGATTATATGTTGAACTTTATAATCAGTTCCCCCTTTCTACCCCAACTTTCCCTTCACGCTTCTGGTATTGCCACCCTCTTCACCAGTTCTGAAGGGATCTGGTGATTCCCTATGTGTGTTAGTCTGGATAGACTAGAGGAACAAATACACCTACATATACATGTAGATGTAAGGAAAGGGTTTATATACAAAAGGAATGTGACTCTAAGAAAGCATCTCAATCCAGTCTAGTAAAATGTCACAAGTCCGATATTAACGCATATGCCCCAAATCAGTCTATAAAGTCTCCTTCCGACTCACTAAGTCACAGGTCAGTGGGTGCAGAATCCTGGCAGGGGTCTTCACATAGCTCCTCGCTTCCAGGGCTCAGGGTCCTTCAACAGCAGAAGCAACTCATCACTGGCAGAGGTCTCCATGTGGCCGCCCCAGCTTCAGAGATCTGGCTCAATCAGGGCAAAGACGTGTGGTCTCTCCATTGGCTCCTCCAGCTTCTCAGATGCTGCAGTCTTGTCTGTGATTAATTGTCTCTGAGACTAACTCCCAACAATTGGGGAAGATAGTGTCTCATCTTCACGAAGGAAATATCGCAAGATTTCCCAGAAGTCTCAGGAGAAAGCCATGTCCACATAGAGGCCTCATTGGCTACTCAATGGCTATCTCCAAATTAACAGGCTAGACTCCACCCCTACATTTCAATCATAAAATTAACAGAAGCACATGACTGCCACACAATGTTCCTGGTTCCTAGCTATACCAGTGTATATCCTCTGGTCTAGCGAGATTTGTAAGGTAGAATTGGGATCATGACAGTCGTGGGGATGAAGCATTGAAGAACCAGAGGAAAGTTGTATGCTTCATCATTGCTATACTGCACTCAAATATAAAGCCATGGTATTTTCAATCACTTTCTGTGCTTGTTCATATTCAATATAAAGAACAAAACCTTCATAAAAGACCAATAAGTACATCTTGAAAAGTGCACAAATCGTTGAAGTTATCAAGATTTTGTCTTACTTGAATCTGCAAGCAATGTTCAGGTGGAAGATGTCAAGAGATCAAAAGACATTTCATTAGGTAAATCTTCTGCACCTGACCTCTATTAGAGTATTGAAGAACAAAGATATTACTTTGACAAATAAAGTGTGCTTGTTCCATGCCATGGTATTCCCCATTGCATCATATGTATGTGCAAATTGTACATTGACTAAGGAATATCACAGACAAGTCATTGCATTTAAATTATCGTACTACAGGAGAATATTGAAAATACCATAGACTATATAAAAGGACAAACAAATCTCAATTGGAAAAAATGACCAGAGCATTCCTTACAGGCAAGGATGGCAAGACTTAATCTTACTTTGGACCTATTGTCAGGAGAGACCAGTCACCAGAGAAGGACATCATGTTCAGTAAAGGGGAAGGGCAGCAAAAAAGAGGAAGGAACTAAATGGTATGAATTGACACAGTGGCTACATCAATGTGCTTAGGCAGAGAGACAATTCTGACGTTGTCACGGGACCAAGAAGTATTTCCCTCTGTCATACATAAGGTTCCTATAGTCATAGTTTACTTGATAGAGTCTAACAACAGCAGCACTATATGCATGTAAAATCCATACAATAAATAAAGAAAATTTTAAAAATCTCTATACAGTTGACTGGTGGGGTTTTCAAGGAATATTAAGCATGCCATAGACAATGAGAAGAAAAAATTAATCTCTCTTAGATGAATTATAAGAGAAATAAATCTCTCTTAGAAGCAAAGATGGTGAGATTTGACTTATGTACGTTGGATATTTGCAAGCATTGGACATGTACATTTCACTTGGTAAAGGAGATATAAGAAAAAGAGAAAGACCTTCCATAAGATGAACTAACAACAATTACAGCATTGGATTCAAACATAAGAATTGTGAGAATTCCTTGGGTCTGGGCAATGTTTAGTTTTGTTTTATTTTCTTGACTTTGAGTCAGAGATTACTTGGCCGCTGTTAACAACAACAAAATAAGAAGATGAGGCATTTATGGTGAATATTGAAGGTTATAGAAGTTTAAAGGCTTATAGCATTTGGTATGTAATAGACCTCAAACTAAAGAAAACAAAAACCTTCACTACTACACCCATAAACAACAAAATGATAAATGTAAAGAAGCTTGAATTTGTAACTGATTTAATCTTATTTGATTACACAAACAATGCACATGTAATCACCAATTGAGAAAAGAAACAATGTATTGCATTTAGCAAATCAAATGTAAAAAATCTCCTTTAGGTGTCAAGCAAATATCTCGCTTTTAGTATTAAATATACTTAGTTCAACACAGTATATTTTCAATGCCATTTCCATTTCAAAGTGGGATATTACATAAGTAAGATTGTAGTATAATTGTTACCTTTGGACTATATTATAGATAAAATATTAATGATACTAAGAGCTACTGGAAGAAAGAACATCTGAGTATCTAAGAGTGCTACCAGAATTCTCTTTAGATGTGTGTATGGTGAAACTTTGTCTCATGGACTTTGCACATGTTATCAGAAAAGATCAATTTCTGGAGAAAGATATCATAACCCAAAGAATCAATGAAAAGGGGAAGACCACCAATGAAATAAATTGACACATTAATTTCCAGAAATGGCTTATATTCAAAAAATAGATTCCATGGTGGGCCATAAAGGAGGCCTAAATAAATTGAAAGATAGAACTCACTCAAACCATCAGACAACAGTTCTGTAAAACTAGAAATCAACAGTAGAAAGAAAGAAAGAAGGAATAAAAAAGGACAAACATTTGGAGAGTCAATAACATAATGCTTTTAAAAGACAGATTAGACTCAATAAGAGATGAAACTTGGAAGTTCCTATAAACAAATGCAAATATTCACAAAACCTATGGGAAGCTTCAGTTGTGTAATCAGTTAGTGTGTGGTACTTATACAACAAAACCTATGGACATGAGCAAAAGCTGTGATCAGAGCTCACTTTATAGTCAGCAGCATAAATCTTCCAACACCAAAAGAAAATAAATCATAACAGTTAAAGCAAAAATAAATGAAATGGAAAAAGAAAAAACAGTGGCAAAATCAACAAAGCAAGAAGTTGGTTCTTCTAAAGGGTCAACAAAATTGGCAAACCATTAGCAAACTTAACAAAGAAAAAGAAAGAGGAGATGGCATTATCTAGAATAAGGGATTAAAAAAGGTGGTGTCATAACAAATCAAAAGAAATAAAAAATTAATAGTCCTGTATTATGAAAGACTGTATTCCAACAAATTTGATCATCTGAAAAACATGGACCAATACCTGGAAAAACACTCTCTTCCCAAATTAACACATATTGATATTAAGAATAGACCCATAGCAAAGAAAGAAATATTCAAGGCTCTCAAGAAATGCCTTCCCCGCCTCCCCAAAAAAAGTTCCAGATGACTTCACAGAAGAATTCTGCCTCATTTTGGGACAAACTCACACCAATCCTGTTGGGATAGCTGGCTAAGGGATCTTCAACATACCAGCAGTTCTTCCAGAGTGATGTGATTGTGGGAAATGATAGACAGGGAGACAGACAGACCAACAGAGAAAGCAGGGACACAGGGGCACTTTGTCTCTATAGAAGGAGGAAGAGGGTGTGTGTCTTTTCCAATGGGTACTTATAACGGGCTTATGGACCTTTCATAATGCCAACACATTATACAGTGAACATAATACAGTTGATGGGTAATATAAGTAGGCAGCATAATAAAGAAATAATGTGGTAAATCATCATCTTGACTTTGTGCTAGTTAACCTTGAGTGTTCCTAGTCCTTCTCAGGGGAACAATCTAAGACTCCTATCAAAAACTGACATCAAAACAGAGTTTGCTGCAGAGTTTTCTACATGTTGGGATGGGTCAGGGTATAGAATCTGATAGCTTTTATGTACAGAAAACCCTCAGGCATAGTGGATATGCTGAAGAATTAATAAGAAAGAGGAATGGTTCACTTATTTCATAGTGAATAAGAAAGAATAATAATTATTCCTTTATGATAGTTCCTTACAACAGTTCCTTTATAGGGGGTTATTGGAGGACCAAAATAAGTCTTGAGAATATGTGTTAAGATTTATTTATATCTCATAACACTGAGGGTCTTCCCCCATCAGAGTTGGCTTTCTAGATCCATAATTATCAGCAGAGAAGATTTAGTTGCATTGTCTCACAGAGGATGTGTGTCACAATTTAAGGAGGAAGGCAGGAATTCCCAGAATCCTCAGGACAAGGCCATGCCCACACAGGGGCATCTGTGACTATTACCTGTTAGGCTAGACTGTCCCCTTTCCCTCAAGTTGACAGTTAATTATGTAACTGCCACATCCTGGTACTCTTGTTTTAAAGCCATTTTGAGAGCAGCATATTGAAGCAAAGTAGGTCAACTCCATATCACAGTACCTGAATTATTCACTTGTCCAGAATCATTCCTTTCATAGCTGGATGCTATTTATGCAAACAATGGTGTTAATTGTTGATGACATTTTACAATAGTTTTCACTGATAATGTCAGTCACAGGTTTGCTAGAATAATATTTATCCTGATACAGCATATAGGACATTGCTGCAGCAAGAAAATGATTGTCTATCTACCAACAGTTCAACAATCTATGAACAGCTGCCTCCTGATACCTCAGAAACCATGACTATTCAATCTAAGTCCTTAGATTGCAAGCGTTTCTCAGGTAGAGTCCAGTTTACCTAGGAAATTTTCCTAATTGACTCTCACTGATGCACCCTTTGGACCATGCCTTCTGTTCCCTGAAGATCCAGAATTCCACGCCCCAGAATTCCATGACCCCTTCACCTGGTGCCCTTGGATAGACGCACCCAGAAATCTGAACCCATGAGGCCTATTTGATTGTTGCACACTTCTTGGGATACACCCCTCCCACAGGGTCTCCAAAAGCATTTAGTCATTCTCCACACTAATTGTAGGTCAGTCTCCTATTTTCCCTTCCAACAATCATGCAGTTGTGTTCCCCAAGATGTCTTTGTTCACTAATCCTCTCATAGGGCTCTCATCCTTCTTATAAAGTTGTTTTCCTATGCAAGGGGATCATTTTCATAGCATTGCATGGTAACCACTCAGTAAACAGCACCCCCTTCCCTCCCATAAAAATTTGATCCCAGCTAATGGGAAGTGCTCCCAGGAAATTGACATTCAAGATAGAGTATGATTGGTTCCTTTTCAAGCGTCAGCCTTTTTACTAGACCAGCACACTACTGGATGTTCTGAAAACCCAAGCGTGTGCCCATCCTGATGCTTATTTCCATAATAGTGCACTTGTGCATTGTTTGTCCTTTTGTGATTGACCAAGTTCACTCAGCATAATGTCTTCCACATCTTCCCCATTTTGAGGTGCTTCACCTCTATATTTAGGAATGCACAGTATTCCTCTGTATGCATATACCCGAGTTTTATTAAATCTTGTACTTTCAGGAAATTAAGCTGTTTCCAATTTCTTGCTATTGTGAACTATTCTGCAATGAACACAGGGAAGCATACAATAATTTGTTATGCATTTCTTATTTCTTTGGGCTTTATGTCTTGTAATGCTACTCCTGGGTTATATAGTATTTCAATTGCTACCTATGTTTGAACATGCCATACACTTTCCACAGTGGCTGTACATATTCAAAAGCCCATAAACAATGAATAAGACAAACTATCGACACCCTCTCTAGTATTTGCTGTTGTTAGTTTTTTTTTTGGTTTTGTTATTTAGATCAGGCTATGGTTAGCATACTAGATGGTATCTCATGGTTATTTTGGCTTGCATATCCAGGATGACTAGTGAACAAGAGCACTTCTTTATGTGTTTATTAACCATTCTGGTGTCATTCTCTGTGAATCATCTGTTGAGTTCCTTTGCCCACCTTCTCAAAAGGATATTAGTATTTTTTTCATTGTTGTAGGGTACTAACATAGTGTTGATTTTATTAATTAGTCCTTTGTCCATTATGCCATTGCTAGATATCTTTTCCCAATCTGTAGACTCTATTTTTGGCCCTTGTAATGAAGTCTTTTAATGTACACAACTGTTTTATTTTCAATAAGTGCCATTCATTTATTTTATATTCCATGGATTGTGCTTCCTTTCTTCTATATTCTTATATATTCCCTGCATTAAAGTCCTTATATTTGTCCTAATTTTCTCATTGAAAATCTGAATAGCATTGGGTTTTACATTTACATCTTTGATCCACCCTTTGTTTTATGCATGGAGTGAGATATGGGTCTGGTTTCATTCTTCTGAAGAGGGATATCAAGTTCTCCCAGATCCAGTTATTGAAAAGAAGGTTCCCTACCAAATTTAATGCATATTGGGTTTTTGTTAAAAATCAGTTGTCCGTATTCTGATATTTTTATTTTGGGGTTTTCAGTCTTGATCTCTTGATCTGTGTATCTATCACTATATCAGTAATTTTGACATTATACCAGTTATTTTGATATCTATGGCTGTGCTATAGGTTTTGAGGTCAGGTCATTTAGTACCCCCCTACTTTATACAGCTTTTTGACTAGTCCTTTGCCTATTCTGAGTTTCTTATCTCTGCACATGAAGTTGGTAATTAGCTTTTCCATTTATTTTAAGAGCGATGCTGGAATTTGGATAGATATTGCATAGGATTACTTTAGGTAGAATTGATATATTCACAATATTGACTCTTCCAAATGATCCAGAAACATGGGATGTTCTTCCATTTGTCTCAGTCGCCTTTTTCTTGTAGAAATTTTCTTTAATTTTCTTTGG
>PVJH01008532.1:0-84688 GCA_004026705.1 Nesogale talazaci | reverse complement strand
GGAAGACATCTTTGCTGGGGGAAGGGGGGGGGGGTTGGGGAGAGGGAAATGACTAATGAAGCTAATTAAAAGAAGCATTCAAATCTGCTTTCTACTCAGATGAACAATTAGCAGGGCACTGGCCAGAGTTTGTACCCTGTGTTTTACCTTAACAACATTCTATTTGCTCTTTGTATATTTAAGTGTTGTAAGGAGATGTGATTCAATCAAAACTGAGCATGAGATAAAGGAGAGGTGTAAATTTTGTGATACTCTATCACAAATACTTTTATTGTATCTCTGTAAAATGTATGTAAGTGTTTTTGTCCTAATGTTGCTACTCTCATGGCAAAGGGAAGAAAAGGGAAAAAAACAAAACCAAACAAAACCCATAAAAGAAAAAACATTGTGGGGTGGGGTGGGGAACAGGCTCATAGCTACCTACTACTAATTTGCTGAATGAAGGGAAAAAAATCTTTTATTTGTGATATTTTCAGAGACATTTCCTCTAGCATGGTGTATTGGAATAATACAAACTTAAAAGAAAAAGATTTTTAAAAAAGAATTAGCAGAGAACTCCTCAAGAAGAACACAGTGGGAGGATTTGCTTTGCGTGACTTTAACAAACATTATACAATCACAGTGGTCAAAACAGCATGGCATTGATATAATGATAGATACCCAGACAAATGGAAAGGAACTGAAAACCCAGAAAGAAAATCATCAGCATACAGCCAATTGATCTTTGATAAGGGCTCCAAAAAATATCAAATGAGAAAGCAGATCCCCTCTTCAACAAGTGGTGTTGGAAAAAATGGATATCTACTTGCAGCAAAATGAAGCAAGACCCTTATCCCCATCCACAAGAAAAAACTCAAGGTAGATCACAGACATTGAGGCAAAACCCCAAACTATTAGAGGCTAAATGGAATTGGGACCAACCTGAAAACTTTGCACAGGGAATACATCGGCTATCAGAAATAGGAAAGGACATAAACACAGAGGAGGCAAAAACTGAAGATAAAACACCTGTGCACTTTGAAATAATTCACCAAGAGAGTAATAAGAGAGCCCAACAACTGGGAAAATATCTTTAGCAATGACACATCAGACAAAGGTCTAACACTAAAATCTATAATACCTTGTTAGCTTCAAGAACAAAACTAACTCCCCACTGAGGAGGTGGGAAAAGGACCTCAAAAGAAGTTTCACAGGGGGAAAAATTGTGAATGACCAACAAACATATGAGAGAATGTTCCCTATCATTAGTCATAAGAGAAATGCAAATTAAAGCAACAATTAGATACCACCTTACACCCTCAAAGATAGCCCATTTCAAAAAACCAGAAAGCAAAGAAGAGTTGGAGGGGCTGTGGGGAGAGAGGAACTCTCTGTAGGTTTGTAAAGCCACTATGGAAATCGATTTGGCAATATCAAAAGCAGATGGAAATTGAGCTACCATATAACAATCCCCCTACTGGGCACATACCCTGAAGAGGCAAGAAACACACCATGGCTAGCCATCTGTGTCCCAATATTCATCACAGCACAGTTCACAAGTGCAAGGAGTTGGAAACAACTGAAATTTCCATCAGCCGGCAAATGGATTAAAAAGCTGTCGTACTCCATACATACAATGGAGTAATGCGCAAGGCAGTGAGGATGACTCTGGGCAGGCAGTTCACACACACACAGTAATATCTGGCAATTGAGGACCACATGACACAGAGAGCAGTTCTTGGGACCTGTGTACAAATGGAATGCTGGTGCCAGTCACAGCCTTCAGCTCCAGGTCAGTTATGAACAAAATATTAGCGACTGTGCATGCCCATAGCATGGAGTGCCAGCTAGCACTCATGGACAATGGGGAAGAGGGGTGGAGAGCAAATCAGGAGACCTATGTGCTACCTGAGTGTAAGCATGGTGAGGTATGGTGGAGCATGGCTAACTGTGAGCAGGGGATGGGGTTGATTTGGGCAGGCAAATTGCCCATAGGTAGACAAGCTTTCAAGGGTTGTGGAGCAGGGGGAAAGCACCTCAGTGAACCATGCACCAACCAGTTACAAGGACCAATTGAAAGCAGCAGAGACAGGCTGTTTGAGAGCATCCAGGTGGGCCATGAGTAGGCCAATCAGATGCTGGGAACTGGCATTCATGGACTGTAGTAGGGGTGGGGCAACTTAGGGGACTGAGTCTCTGCTATTCACAGGCTCAAGTAAAGAGCTGTATAGCCAGGCCAACGTAATGCAGTAGGGGTCACACTGGGCTGGATGATCTTATACAGGAGAACCACCACTTGATAGACCCAGGCAGGGCTGGAGGCACCAATAGGCCTATGTGCATAGCCCTATCCCGGCCACCAGTCAGGCTGATCACAAGGCTCGGTGTTCAGATTCCAAGGTAGAGAAGGGCAGTGCTTATCAGTCCTGTGAGCAGGTTGACAGCAGGTGCCAGGTTGATTGCACGCAGGCCACCTGACCATCAGGATCTGCTGTGGGGATGGAGCTGCACAGGAAATATTTCTGCAGGTCGTGTAGAAGCCAGTTAGGCCAATCACAAGATATAGCATGCGATGGGAAAGGGACCTGCTAAAGGGATCTGGTCCAGGCTGTGCAGGCACCAGTCATGCCTATTGCAATGCCTCATTTCTGTGGTGGGAAAGAGAGCCACTCAGGTGTTTATATGAATACTGATCACAGAAGCTGGTCTAGCACAACAACCCTAGGTTGATCTCAAGCATGCATGGACCACAACTCATGAGGGAGAGGGGAATGGGTGTTGTGGAGGGGGGGGGGGCGGGTTGGGAAGGGAGAGATCACAGAGGCTGCGAAAAGTCAGAGTTCTTCTGGGCTGGGAAAGCCAAGGAGCACCCAGTGTATACCACAGTGATAAGAAACAACAGGGACCATGATATCAGGGTGTAGGAAACCCTTGTGTTAGTTAGACACTGTGTTAGTCCTGGTAGACTAGAGGAACAAATTTCAAAGACACACACATGTGGATATGACACACAAAAGAAATGTGACAATGAGAAGGCATCCAAGCCCAGTCCAGTTCAATGTCATAAGCCCAATATTAATCCATATGCCCAAAATCAGTCTATGAAATCACCTTCCGACTCACGAAGTCACAGGTCAGTGGGTGCAGAATTCTGGTGCTGGCAGGAGTCTCCCCATGGCTCCTCACTTCTAGGGCTCAGGGTCCATCAAAATATCATGCCGCTCCAGCTTCAGAGGTCTGACACCATCAGGGCAAAGCTGTGTGGTCTCTCTGCCGGCTCCTCCAGCTTCTCAGACACTGCCATCTTGCCTTTTCCGTGATTCATCATCTCTGAGACTAACTTGCAACAACTAGGAAGATAGCTTTTCATCTTGACCAGGGAAATATCGTGAGATTTCCCAGATGTATCAGGAGAAAGCCATGCCCACATGGAGGCATCATTGGCTACCCAATGGCTATCTGCATATTAATAGGCTAGACTCCACCTCTACATCTCAATCATGAAATTAACATAAGCGCAAAACCACCACAGACACACACCTTGGTAAGCACAGCACTGTCAACTGTAGGGAAAGCACTCTAAGTCCCTGGATGCTGCAAGAGCAGGCTTAGTTTGGAATCCATTGATTGGCTGCCCCCCTGCAAATCCAACGGCTACTCACAGGGACTTGAGGATACTTTTCCTCATGTGGACGTCATTTTCCTAGATTCACATTTTAAATCCAAATTCAGGACTATCACATTTCATTTAACCACATTTATATTGCATCTATTTATTCTGACTTTCTCAGTGAAATTTTTAGTGCTCTAGCACTAGAAATAATAAAATGTCAATAAATTGCTTATTTACTCTATCCTATTCAACACATAAAATAGTTTCAGATAACTATATCCCAACAAATAGCTTCATTTATTTCAAAAGGTTTCAATGACATTTTGAATGATGAATATATCTTATTTTGGGGGGGAGGCATCACTGCTCTCTGGTAGTCGTGGGAGATACCCAGCCTTGCTCCTGGAGAGCTGCTGCTGGATTGGAACCGTCAAGCCAGTGGGCCGCAGTCCTGCACTCAACCACTAGGCCACTGGGGTTCAGCCCCAAATGATGGATATATCTTGTCATCATTTCCTCCCTTAATATGTATCACTATATTGTGTCTGTGTTGTCAAAGCACATAGACAGTATCTGCTATACATTTTCTTTTTGATTCTCACTTAATTTTAGCTTGAAAAATGAGCTCTATTTAAATTTTACTGAAAGGCTTATGCTATTATCTATTTAGATATTTTAAGTGTGTGCATTTTTTGTGCTCATGAAGGGGCCATAAGAATAACATTTCATGAATTCTTACACGTTTTTAAAAGTATTTCTGCACCTTTTTGTTTGAAATTTAATTTTGCAGGATAAAAAATATTTGGCACATGCTATCATTTCTTGATTAGGGTAAATATGCTTTTCTATTCTCTTCTGGTATAAAGTGCTACAAGCCAGAAAATCTTATGTTAAGCTAATATTCTTCTATTTTTGATACATTTTTGTGTGTACATTTTCAGATTATTTTTCCCTTTTCCTTGAAGACCATTAACTTTATTAGAAAATGTTTTGATGCTGATTGTAATGAACACTGGCATTCAAGGTGAGAGTAACTGGCTTAATGCACAGTTAACATACATGTTAATTCGGCTGGGTCATATGATTCTAGGGGTTTGGGCAGTTAGGAAACCCCATAGTTATCCTTGATTTTGTTAGTTGATAGAATCATCCCTTGTATTTTTGCATGTTAATTTTGGCATATTAACCTCATCTTTGGAATTCAGATATGTCAAAAAATATAGCTAGCTCAGCTAACCAGAGCAACACCATCTTGAATTTAACTGCCATCTTCAATGAAGTATTCACCAGGCCTCTTGTCCTATAGATGAACTTGTCATGGGCTCTCAGAAGGGAGCCTTAGCAAAATGTTCTGAGAATAAGCAATTACCACCCCTTGGCCCTTTTCTACACAACACCCCTTCCTCACCCCCACCTTGTTTCACCCCCTGTCTCACCCCCTCCTGTGCCGAGATGATATCACAATTTCAGCTTACTGCAGAGTTCCACTTCTGTAACTTGCTTGCTTGCTTAGCTGCATGTCCCAAGTAACACAGTCCCCTATAAAAGGTCTGAATTGAGATAGAAATGGGATCAGTCAGCTAACTGAATCAAATGCTGCTGACCTCTGCACAGGAATTTTCTTTTCTTTTTCTTTTTCCTTTTTCTTCTTCCTTCAATAAATTTTGGCTTTTTAAATTCTCTGATGACTCAGTTGTTCTTGTCGCAGCTAAGTGCAACAAGTATAAGAGTGCAGGTTGATATGATAGGTGGACATTTATTTTAGCATACTTTTCTTCTGTCTAATGATATGTTTTCTGGCCTTACCATACTTTTTTCATATTTCAGAAGACTGTACTTTGATATTTTATTTTTCTTACTTGTGTGTTAGATACATTTTCATTAACTTTGTTCACAACAGCTGCTCAATTAAGATATATTTTCGGCTAGAGCTCCTTCTTTTGCTGTGTTGTAATGTGTATTTTAAAAAGCCAGCCATTTGTTTCTAAGCTTCCTATTTTTGTTTTTCTTTTATCAGAAACTTTATCTGTATTATCTATCTAGTGGACTGAAGGGCTGGGGATGTCCTGGACCCCCAAGTAGGTTGACAGAATGGTTATTTGGATTGCAATTTTTACTCCAATGTCATTCCTTGAAGTATATAACCTAAAGTCCCGGTCATGTCCATGTCCCAGTGAGATACAGCATTTATCGAAGAATATTTAAAAATGTTAACCATTAGCGGTTTGTGGTGCTCCCTCTTGTACTTTTTGCTTGAGCTCTGGCAAAGCAAGGATAGATATGGGTCTTGTTGGGGGCGCTTCCCAACCTGTGAGTCACAGCCATGCAACTCAACTGGACACAGTGGAACTGTCCCTCCCTGTGGTAGGATGAACAGTCAGCTGCCGGATGGGCATGCATGTCCACCTCTTTTTTAAACCAGGGGTGCCAGGAATAAGTTGCATATTCTGTCCATAGAAAACAGGGATCAAAGTTAAACATTGGGGTGCTTGTGCTTTTATAAAGGGCTAAAGGTAACCCGATTGTAGTTTGTCTCATGATCCATAGAGTGACAGGTTGATGCTTGGCTTTTGCATCAAGGAGGAGGTGGAGAACAGAGAGGAGCAGGGCTGTCATCGTCAGTAGTGAGGGCGAACTTTAGTGGATGACCTAAAAGGTGGGTTCTCATTCTCTGGTAACTGGAGGGTTCAGATGGGGCAGGCATTAAATAGATTACATGGATCCCTGGTCGGTGTCTTACTACCTTAGGGGGAAAAAGGAATAACAGTGTAAGGTCTTACCCAGCAGGTCTCTAGCTAGTAGGACCCATGTTTTTTTTAGCATACCCAGGTCTCTTGGGTATAAAAAAGGTGAGTGTCCAAGGACCTCGATGCCTGATACCTGATGCCCCTCCTGGGTTACAGATAGCACAAAAGTCGGTGAAGAGAGAGAAGATAGTGTAAGATATGACAAAATATCAATAACATAAATTTTCAAGTGCTCATGAGGGGCATGGCAGGGAGGGAGAGGAAATATGCGGAGCTGATACTACATGGTGGAATAACTAGAATAAATAAAGGATGTAAACACAAAGAAGTAAAATTTGAAAAATGAATTTACTGAATAAAATTGATATACCGAACAAAAAAGACACCTGCGTACATGAAAAGTTTCACTAAAAGAGTAATCAGACTGACCACAGACTGTGAACATATCTTAAGCAATGACACCTCAAACCAACACCTTGTGACTAAGATCTTCAAAACTCTCCTAGTCTAAATGAGGAGGGAAAAAAATCAGTCTAATATATAGGTGGGCAAATCACCTGAATAGGAGTTTCACAAGAGTGAAAGTCCCAGTGAGCAAGAAGCATATGAGAAAGTCTTCAATATCATTAGCCAAAAAGGAAATGCAAATTGATACAATTATGAGCTACAACCTACCACTCTTAAAGGAACCAAATTCAAAAAATCAGAAAAGAAATTTTGGAGGGAGTATGGTAAGATAGAAACTCTTATCCATTCTTGGAAGTCCTGTAGGTATGTGCAATCATTATGAACATCAATCTGACAATATCCAAAACAAAGGAAAATCAAGCTATCATATGACCATTCAATCTCCCTACTGGGCACAGAACCAGAAAAATTAATAAACAGATTGTGACTGGACAGTTGTGCTCCAACTGCGCTCCAATATTCATTATAATGCAGCTCACAATGGCAAAGATTTGGAAACAACTTAAATTTTCATCAACTGGGGTATGGATTAAGAAACAAAACCTCTAGTATTAAAAACACAAACAGAAAACCCTGGTATGCATATAAAATGGAGTACTATGCATCCCTAAAAAGCAGCAATGAACACACAAAGCACATCATTTCACGGGAAGAGTTGAAAGAATTATGCAAAGCAAAGTAAACGAAACACAAAAGGACAAGTACAACATGAGTCCACTGAAATAAGCTCAAAAAGCACAATGGATATAGGGGAAGAGCAACTTAATGCATAAATTGCCAGAAAGGGCTCCAGGCACTCTGGCAGCATACAGTCCCAACCCAGGGATGCATATGACATTCAACTTAAAAGGAGAAAAGGGAGAAGAAGAAAATAAAATGACAGGGGTAGTGGGGGAATAGGGTACTAACCCACAGGGAGGGTATTGCTAATATCTCCACAGGAAAGAGAGAGAGGGACCAAATCTCATCCCAGTGCAACAAGACTTGAAGGCAACATACCAGCATGGAGCACCTCATTACAGAGAGGACTTTGAGACTGGCTCCATTCTGAGCTATTTTGACCCCCTCTCTAGAAGAACGTATTAGAGAGAACACTGACAATATAGTATGGAGAGATTGATATAGTATGGGGACTCGGCCGACCATATCAGAGCAATCTAAGAGAGGAAAGAGGAAGACACACACACACACAGAGGGAGAGAGAGAGAGAGGAAGAGAGAGAGAGAGAGAGAGAGAGATTGAATCACACACTGACTATCTAAGTTTCAAGGATGACATTCCTGCCAAGACACTCAATGCACAGGGAGGACCATACATGAAGTCCCCTCACTCAACCACTCTGGAGCAATAAGTTGGAATATGGAACAAGTCTGAACTGCCCTTAACCTCTTCTAACCTCCACCCCTCAAACACACATGGGATAAAACCCAAAGTGAGCACAACAGAACAGCAAGGGGAGCAAAGCAATGGAGTCCGTGAAGAATCTTGGAAATAGACTTTTGACTTTGAGGTAGTTCTTAGAAGAGCTCGTCAGATCTGTTCAGAAAACATTCATAAGGGTCAGCAGAAAGACCTAGAATTATTTATAGACTTTGTTGGGAGGGTAGACATGGGGAAGGAAGATGCAGGTTTGGGCATAGGGAGGAGTGGTATGGGGAACCAACAAACTCAGGGACAAGGACCAGCAAGGGATCTAAAGTCAGTGTCCAGTAGGTCAGAGAACACCTGATGAGATTTGATCAAATGCAATGTAGCACAGAGGAATTACTTAGAGCCAAGTGAAGTTGAAATATGATAGTTGTCCGAGTCCAGCAACAGCCCCTGCCCTTCCCCCGCTGTAACTTGCATTCCCGTAGCGCTTCCCGCAAAATGCTTTCCGCCCAGCCCCTGACCTTGTGCAGCTGCCCAAGGCCATAGGGGGAAGGACTCAGCCTTCACGTATGATCTACCCCTCCCCAAGGCCACAGGGAGAACTGACTCGACCTTCACGTACGCCCTGCCCCTCCCTGTTTTGTAAAGAGTAGCCTGACCTTTTCTGGGCTGAAAGGGGGTATAAAAATTCCCCTCTGCCTTGATTGGGTGTGGCTTCATCAGCTTGCTTCCCCACAAGCTTTGAACCCGTCCGCTTGCTCCCAATAAAGCCTCCTTTAATCTCTTCTAATTCGGACTCTTACTTCATTTCGTGCACAAAATTCCTAACAATAGTGTGACAGGAGGAAAGTAAAAGGAAACAGAGGAACTAGGATGTAAAAGCCATTTATGTATATATATATATATATATATATATATATATATATATATATGTGTGTGTGTGTGTGTGTGTGTGTGTGTGTGCCTACATATTTAAATATATTAATATACAATGATAGGGACATAGGTCTCTGTACATATTTTCTTATGGTAGTATTCAGGGAGCAGACAGACATTGGCTGGCTATTCAAGTCCTCCCACAACCAAAGAACACTTTGTTCTAATAGTCAGGCATTCTGTGATACCCACCTTCCTGAAAGAATCACTTGACCAAATGGGTGTGTAAGCAAATGTGTTGTAGAAAGCTGATGGTGCTGGCTATTACAGGCTATAGAGTCTGGGGTGTTCAAGACTTGGAAGTAAACAGGAAACTATCTAACAGGGAAACAACAAATCCCACATGGATGGAGCACACTGACCCATGTAAACATGAGGTGCTGATGAGATCAGGTATCTGGCATCAGAAGATCCTAAACAAGCAACAATTTTGATTTGAATGAGAGAGGGCAGAATGGAATTACAAATCCCATCAGTAGATAATTGGACACCTTCTCCCAGAAGGGTCATATGGAAAGGATAAGCCATCCAGGTGCAGTATAGCACTGACAGAACAAAAAACATTCCTCTAGCTCTTCCATGCTTCCACACACACCCCACCCAATCCCCACCCAGTTCAATCTTATAAATCTGTCAATACCAGAGCATGTACAGTGGTACAGATAAGAGCTAGAATTGAAGTCAGATAAACTCCTTAGGAATGATAATGGGAGTAGCAATACCATTAGGGTAAAGGGAAGGTCAGGGGAGAAGCAGGAAAAAGGGAGGAACCGACCAAAATGATTGATGTATAACACACACTCCACCCCCCCCCCCATAAGGATGAATAACAGAAATATGGGTGGAGGGAGAAAGCAAATGGTTTAATATGTGAAATAATGACAAAAATAATACGCAATATATCAAGGTTTCATAAGAGGGGGAATTGAGAGAGGGAGCGTAAAAGTAGGGAAGGATGACTCAAGTAGAAAGAATAATGATTTTTGGTTTATTATAACATCTGTAAGAGTCCCCAGTAAAATGATTTCAATTAAAGAGATATTTTGAAAATGAATATGGCAACATATGTACAAATATGCTTGATACAAGTGAAGTATGGATTGTCATAACAGCTGTTAGAGCACTTAATATTTTTTTAAAACTCTGTTGATTTTAGTAATTAGTCCTTTGTCTATTATATTGTTACTATCCTTTCCCTATTTTTAAACTCTTCTTTTACTCTTTTAATAAAGTCTTTTGATGTACAAGAGTGTTTCATTTTTAATAGGTCCCATTCATGTGCTGCATCTTCCAAGGAATGTGTTTCATTGTTACTTCTCATAGCTTCTATAAGCCTGCATGACAGTTTTTAGCATTGTCCTAAGTTTTTCATTGATTATCATGGTCAGTTCGGGTTTTACTCTTATGTCTTTGATTCACCTTGAGTTTGTTTTTGTACATGGAGTGAGATGTGGGTCTTTTTCATTCTTCTACATGTTGATATCCAGCTTTTCAAACACCATTTACGAAAGAGGGCATCTACATTTTATTTATAGATTTAGGAGGCCTTTTTAAAGAATTCAATTGTATGTGAATGATTTTTTTCTGGTTTCTGTCCAGATCTATTGGTCCTTGTATTTATCATGACACCAGTACCATGCTATTTGAGCAATTGGAGCTGTTTAGTAGGTTTTGAGGTAAGGTAGAGCAAAACCACCTACGTTGTTATTGTCTTTGAGGAGTTCTTTGTCTATCCTGGGCTTCTTCCCTTTCCATATGAAGTTGTTCATTCTTTTCCATTTCACTGAAGAATGATTTGAATTGGGCTTGCATTGAATCTGTACATTGCTTTAGGTAAAACTGACATTTGCACAATATTGGGTCTTCAATCCGCGAACATGAGATATTCCACCATTTGAATAAATCCCTTAGTGTTTCCTTTCGCAATGTCGTGTGATTTTCTTCATGCAGATCTTAGGGGGTTTTTTGAGTCTTTTGTGTTGCATTTCAGCTTCTCGTGGCTATTGTGA
Organism: Nesogale talazaci; assembly: GCA_004026705.1. Classification (NCBI taxonomy): domain Eukaryota; kingdom Metazoa; phylum Chordata; class Mammalia; order Afrosoricida; family Tenrecidae; genus Nesogale; species Nesogale talazaci. The sequence continues at coordinate 73,565 of PVJH01008532.1, read as the reverse complement.
ATAGTATTGCTTTCTTGATACATTTCTTAATATTCCATCACTGGTTCATAGTAACTGTATTGATTTCTGCTTGCTATTCTTGTATCCTGCTATGCTACCATACTCTTCTATTGTTTCCAGTATTCTATTGTGGACATCTAGGGATTCTCACATATAGTATTATATCATCTACAAATAGCAAAAGTTTCACTTTTTATTTGCCCAATTATACTCCATTGATCTCTTGCCATTGCGTTATGATACTGGCTAGGACGTCCAGCACAAATTTGAATAAAATTGTCTGGGAGAAGCGCCATCCTTCTTGGGGTCCCTAATCCAGTGGAAATGATTTCAACTATTCTCTGTTGAGTGTCAGACTGGCTATTGATATTTCATGTATGACCTTTATTGTACTGAGGATTTTCCCTTCCAATACCATCATCTTGACTGTTTTTATTAGGAATGTGTTGGATATTGTCAGATGCTTTTTGCCCATTAATTGGTATGGTTATGTGATTTTTGTCCTTTTTCATGTTAATATGGTGGACTATGGTAATTTTTTTCTGATGCTGAACCAGCTCTGCATCTCCGGTATGAAACCTCCTTGGTCATGATCCATTATTGTTTATATGTGATTGGATTCTATTGGAGTGGATTTTTGGAGAATTTTTGCATCCTTTTTCATGTGAGATATAGGTCTATAGTTTTCTATCTTTGTGGGTTAATTGCTGATTTCTTGTATCAGGATTAGACTGGCTTCATAGAATGAGTTTGGTAGTTTGCTTTCCTTTTCGATGTTCTGCAAGAATTTGTGTAGGATTGTCAGATCGTCTCTGAGTGTTTGCTAGAATTCTTCTGTGAATCCATCTTCACTGGTACTTCTTCTAGTTTTTTAAATTATTGTTTGATTGGGACCTTGTTTTAGACAGGGTTCTCTATAGAGAAACAAAACCGGACACTAATAATTATATATATATATATATATATATATATATATATATAGAAAGATATTTAACATAAACATAAACATAAACAATTAACTAATCTATAAAGCAATATGAATGGCTCAATGCATCTCATTTGCATGAGACAGCTACTACACTGGCAGTTCTTCAAGTCTTGAGGGTCTTCTGAGTGGTCCTCTGTAGAGAAATTCAGGCTATCTGGCTACAGGCAGCAAGTAGCAAATCAGGTCACCAGATGACAGGGTCCGATAATTCCCAGATCAAGAGATTTATATTTCAGTAACAGGGCTTGAAGGAACCTCAACTTGCAGTGACACAGTCCATGAATTAGGTGTCCCACAGGTTAAGCAGCTTGCAAATCAAGGCACAGGACAAGCAAGACAGCTGGACCGTCCAAAGAACCCAGAACAAGAGAGAGAAAGGCCAGGACTGCTGAGTCATTTATATCTCTGTCCTTCAATCAATCTTACATGTGCTCATTGGCCATGTTTTCAAAACAAACCTGCCTATCTTCGTTGGCCAGGTTGGCACAACAAATCTACCTATGACAGAGACATTCTAGATATTATATCTCTTCATAGTTCAATAACCTCAAGCAATATTGGGCAAATGCTACCAAAGTGAGCATCAAAATATTTCCTTTCTTCAAATCAGGTATCAGGCATTAAAGGACAAGAGTCATATAATTATGTGCCCCACCTCCCGATATGATCATTGAAGAAAAATCGGTGCACAGAGTGGAGGAAGCCAATGGTACCCAGCTACCAAATGAGAAGGCACCTGGGATCATAAAGGCTTGAAAGTAAACAAGGGGCCATCTAGCATAGAAGCAGAAAGGCCCACATGGAAGAAGCACACCAGCCTGTGTGATCATGAGAGTTCGAAGGGATCGGGCATCAAAGAAGAAGCACATCACTATGAATGAGGGGAGACCCATCTGTGGGCAATTGGACACCCTCTTACAGAAGAGTAAAGGGGAGGAGATGGGTCATTCAAAGTGGAGTGTAGCAGTGAAGAAACATGCAACTTTCCTCTAGTTCTTAAAGGCTTTCTTCCCTCAACTATTATGATCCCAGTTCTACCTTACAAATCCAGCTGGACTGGAAGTAGTATACTGGTACAGATGGGAACTGGAAATATGGGGAACCCAGGACAGATGAACCCAATAGAACCAGTAGTGAGAGTGGAGTTATTGAATGGGTGGAGGGAAGGTGGAGTAAAGAGGGGGAGCCAATTACAAGGATCTACACATAACATCCTATCTGGAGGATGAGCATTGGAGGAGTGGGTGAGGAGTGATGTTGGGAAGTATAAGATATAACAAAATAATAATCTATAAAGTGTTGTGTGGTGGGGGAGAGGGGAGTAGTGAGGGAGGGGACTAAAGGCCTCAAGTAGAAAAGCAGATATTATCGAAAAGCAGGTATTTGGAGAATGATGACGGTAGCAGGCATGCGAAGGTACTTGGCACAATATATGTATGTGTGTATTGTGATAAGCAATGCATGAGCCCCCAATAAAATGATATTTAAAAATTTCCTTGCTTCTTGAACTCCTTGACCACAGATCTCCTTTAAGTCCCCCTCCAGAAAACCTTATTCTGATGATTATTATTGCCTCATCTTACACCATCCAATACTTGTTCTCACATCCAATTCTGTTGTTCATTCCTGTCAAGTGGAGTTAGAGAGTCATCGGTGCCATCTGCTCCCTCTTTCAACCCTCTCTTCCCATTCCTTCCAGGAATCATTGCTCCCGTTGCCATTTCAGAAGGATGTCTAACTTGACTTTCATGTACCTAATGATCTTAATTATACAAAAGAATGTGCACAAGTCAAACATGATGAATGAGGTAAAACAAATTAAAATCTTAACAGTAAGTTATGTTGTTCATCAATGCTATCCTGCTATCATCCCTTCCATGTGGTCCTTCTAAGAAGGACTGTCCAATATCTTGCAGATGAGTTTTGAATCTCCACTACATCCCCTCCCCCCCCACCCCCACACATCAATTTGGTTGCTTGGTTTTGAACGTTCAATATGTCTTCTCACTAACACCTCATAACCACACAAGTTTGTGTGTCTCTTCCATGTGGGCTTTGTTGCTTCCCTGCTAGATGGCCACTTGTTTTAATACAAGCCTTTAAGACCACTCTATCTCTTTTAAATGCCGGACACCATCAGTTTCTTCACAATACTTGCATATGTACCCACCCATTTAGTCTTCACCAATCATATCAGACGTCAGTATTATACAATGCCACAGTATTAGAAAAAAAAGCATTCTTGTATTGAGGTAAGATTTAAGTAGAGGCCTAAAGTCCATTGGCTTCTTTGTTGCATTTACATATATAAACAAATATATCTATATTTAAATATTCATATATTCCCATATATGTATATATGATTTTTCTTCCTTCTTCTCTCCTCTTTTGCTTCCCCTCCTCCACCCCTAGAGTCATGGTTTACCCATTCTTCACCTCTCAGTAATTGCTCTCAGATATAATTATATTGATAAGACATGACCAAACATGCTACATTCTCCTCCCCATCCATTTTAGAACTCTTACTACTCTTGTACTTTTCTTTATTGGCTCACCACTCTCCTCAACAACAACACTCCCTTACCTCCTCCCATCCTATGTCCCCAAGAAACTTTGCTCCAGCAATTTTCATTTGGGAGTTTACTGAAATTCTTATCTAAATTTAATTTTGCTGTGTGTCTATTCAAGTTCCTAATGTCCATATGGGATTCTTTAGGAAGAGACTGTTTTTCTAGGTATTTGTCTATATCCTTCAAGTTATTAAATTTAGCATTCAGTCTTTTGTAGTAGCATGTTATTAATCTTTTCATTTCATTCATGTCTTTTGTGATGATTCCTGCTTCATCTATAATTTTTTTCATTCATCCATAATTTTTGATATTGATATCTGCCCCTTTTTCCCCTTAAGTTTCCTAGTGGTCCATCCATTGGGCTAACCCTTTCAAGGAACAACTTTTTCTTATTGTTTTTTCCATTGGTCATCTGCTTTTCATTTCATTTATTCCTACTCTTATTTTTATGATTTATTTCCTTTTGTTGTTTAAGGGACTATACTGTTGCTTGTGTTCTTATTGCTGAAAACATTGTTTTGAAGAGGTGACCATGATTCTCTCCACTGTTTTTCATATGTGCATCTATTGCAACTAAGTGACCTCTGATCACCACATTTGCTGCATCTCCTAAGGTCGAGGATATTGTGTTATCATTCTCATTAGTTTCTATGAATTTCTTTCTTTCATCTCTTACTTTGAATTTTCTGATTTAATTCATTACCGATTCCTTTTTAAGAAGTGAATTGTGGAATCACCAAGTTGTTGTCTTTATTTGTATGTGTTTCCTATTGTTGACTTGCAGATTAATGGTGCAGTGTTGAGAGATGCAAGATTGAGTGATCTCTATATATTTGAATTTTCTCAGCCTTGTTTTCTGTGACAACATGAATTGGGAAAGAACGTGTTTGTTTTTTACAAATGGGTGGAGAGCTCTATAAATATTTATGAAGTCAAGTTGATCAATTGCTTGTCAGTGCTTATGCTCCTTCCTTTATTGAGTCTCTTACCTGTGGTGCTATCTATCCCTCAGAATGGGGTTGCAAACTCACCTACTTTCATCATCGAGCTAATTATTTCTCCTTTCATTTCTTTGAGGATTTAGTTGATGAATTCTGAGGGTCTTTTGGTGGGTCCCTACAAGTGCATTATGGTTATGTGTTCTTAGTTTATTGATTCCTTGAGCATTAAGTAATACCAGTTCTTGTCTCTCAATAGCTTGTGTATCTTGAGCTCAATTTATCAGAGATTAATATTGTAACTCTTGGTTTTTTTTTGACTGCCGCTAGCCTGACAAAAGTTTTGAACAATCTCTGATTCTCAAGTCTGTTTTAGTCTGTGAGTCTGAGATGTGTCTTAAGAAGGCAGTAGATAATTGGATTTTGCTGTCTAATTCAGTCTGATACCCTTTGTTTTTTTAAAAATCATTTTATTTGGGGCTCATATGTTGCTTATCACAACACATATATATATCACAGTATATATATCACACATATCAACATATATATCACTGTGTATGTGTGTGTGTGTATATATATATATATATATCTATACTGTGCCAAGCACCTTCGCATGCCAACTGTTGTCATCATTCTCCAAATCTCTGCTTTTCCATTTGAGCCCTTGATATCAGCTTTTCATCCCTTCCCTTCCTTCCCCAATCCCCCTTGTGTCACCATCAATACTTTATAAATTATTATTATTTTATCATATCTTGCACTGCCCCATGTCTCCCCTCACTTTCTCCTCTGATGTCCATCCTCCAGATGGGAGGTTATATGTAGGTCCTTGTAATTGGCTCCCCCTCTCTATCTCATCTTCCCTCCACCCATCTGGTAACTCTACTCTCACTACTGGTCCTGAGGGGTTCATCTGTCCTGGGTTCCCCATATTTCCAGTTCCCATCTGAACTAGTGTACCACTTCCAGTCCAACTGGATTTGTAAGGTAGAACTGGGATCAAGACTGTTGGGGGGCAGGAGGCCTTTAAGAGCTAGAGAAAATTTGTATGCTTCATCACTAATTCACTGCACCTTGAATGACCCATCTCCTCCCCATGACTCTTCTGTAAGGGGGTGTCTAATTACCTACAGATGGGTCTTAGGTACTCACCCTGTTCTCCCCCTCATTCATAGTGATGTGTTCTTCTTTTTTTGATGCCTGATATCTGATCCCTTCGACCCCTCGTGATCACACAGGCTGGTGTGTTTCTTCCATGTTGGCTTTGCTAAACGGCCACTCATTTACCTTCAAGCCTTTAAGACCCCAGATGCTTTAGTATTTGGTAGCTGGGCACCATCAACTTCCTCCACTCTGTTCGTCTCTGCACCCATTTTCTTCAGTGATCATATCAGGAGGGTGGGCACATAACAATATGACGTCTGTTCCTTGATACCTGATACCTGATTCTTTCAATACCCCATGGTCACACAGACTGATGTCCTTCTTCTGTGGTTGGCTTTGTTGCTTCTGATCTAGATGGCCGCTTGTTTGCCCTAAATTCTTTAAGACCCTAGATGTTATCTCTTTGAATAGCTGGGCACTATCAGCTTTCTTCACCACTCTTGCTCTTGCTCATACCCCCACATGTCCTCAGTGATCACCTCTAGAAGGTGAGCACACAGTGATTTGGTTTTTTCCTGTTTGATGCCTAAGACGTGATTCTTTTGACACCTTGTGGCCACACTGACTGGTGTGTTTCTTCTGTGTGGGCTTGAATACTTCTCAGCTAGATGGTCATTTGTTTATCTTCAAGTCTTTAAGACCACAGATGCTATATCCTTTGATAGCTAGGTATCATCAGCTTTCTTCACCACATTTGCTTATGCACTCATTTGACTCAGTGATCTTATCGGGCCAGTGAGCATCATGGAATACCAGATTCATAGAACAAAGTGTTCTTACATTGAGGAAGTACCTGGGTGAGGGTCCAAGGTCCATCTGCTACCTTAGTATTGAACCTATAAATATATGTACCCAGTTTTATTCTCTCCTTATCATGAATAATTATATTTACATATGTACATGCCTGTGTTTAGACACTGCCAGTGCCCTTTGCCTTCTAGTTCTTTCCTCTCTTTCTATCTTCCTCCTGTCCCACCATCATACTCAGCCTTCATTTAAATTTAAGTACTTCGTCTCAGTTACAGTACCTTTGCTTAAGTCCTACCAGGCCTCCTATTCCTTTGTCTTTTTATTGGCAGGTTAAGCCTGCTAACATTCAGTGTAATGAAACCTAATTGCAGATGATATGCTGCCATCTCTTAATATTGTTGTTTGGTATTTTTCTTTCTTCCCCACATATCGGGTAGTGTATATGTAAGAGCAATTTATGCTTGCCTTCTATTCTCCATTGAGTTGTAATTTTTTGGTGTCATTTCCTGGGTAGTGTAACATCTGGTGGTGATCTCATATTCATGTGCTGAAACTGTGGTTTTTGTTCCCATAAACAGTTGCACAGAAATTTTTGCAGATGGTTTTGTTTTTATGTGTTCTCCAAATATTTTCTATTTGAGAAAATTTTATTTCTTTTCAAATTTGATAGAAAGTTTCACTGGAAAAAAAGATACTTGGATTGCAATTGTTGTCTTTCAAGTTCTGGAATGTGTTTCTCTGAATTTTTCTTTCCTGCATGGTCTCTGTAAAGAGGCCTAAGTTTGTTCTTATCTGTTTACCTTTATATGTGACTGCTTTTTTATTCTTTTCTTGGATGTTGAATAATTTGACTACTATATGTCTTGATGGTTGCTAGTGTGTGTGTGTGTGTGTGTGTGTGTGTGTGTGTGTGTGTGTGTAGGGGATATAATTTGGTAATATAATTTGTGTTTTCTCTATTTCCCCACGTTTATCATTTTTTTCTTTGTGACCTTGGAGAAATTTTATTCTAAATAATGTCTTGCAATTTTAACTGTAGTGTGGGGTCCAGAAATATTTCTTGGAAGTTGTCTCCCCACCCCACAACCCCAGCTATATGTCAAACACAAGGCACTGCTTGCTACACATGATAAATGACTGTACACTAACAGGTCAGTGAAAGAAGATCAGAGGTTAATGTTATCAGCCATTTGAAGCAACCAGACCATGCAGTTTGACTCATTTAAGTAGGGTCCACCACATTTTGATATTGTTCCTTTACAGAAGTGCCTGAAGGCAAGCCTGGAACCACTCAAGAATGATTAAGGTTAGGCTATCTTGAGTCTAGGTTCCACCCATCTTGTCACATATGTATACCCCTATTCCTTTCCTTTACTATTGCAAGTGCACTCCAAGGTCATTTCCCTCCTTTTGCTTGTTTTGCCTATGTTGCAACCCTGTCCTATGACATGAGTCATTATCTGTAACCAGGGGGATTGCATGTCCCCAGTGATGTATAAACTTTGTTAAGAAAAAAGCCTGACAAAATCTCTCTCCTGCCCTCTCATCTCCCACCTCTATGTGCACCACCAAGAAGAGCTGAGGTGAACATACTACCATGAAATAAGTCTGACTTCTTTATTTTACTCTCGTTCCTATCTCTCCTATTCTCTATGACTTTGCTATAATTCTGTATATCATAATTTTACAGTTGCACCAATTTAACCTGTGATAGTTGTGTGGGGCTGGTTAACCCCACAAATAGTGCTCAACATGGGGCAGTAGGAAAATAACTCTTTTGAATTATACCCTGTGTAACAATTTTATGGTCCCACAAGAATGGAGAGTGAATTGGGTAAATTGTGTGAAGTGAGGATCAGGTTGGAGGATTAGCAGTAAAGTAGGAATAAGAATAATGATATAATATTTTAAGGAGGACAATAAGACAAGATGGAAATAAACCTCAGACTTATGCTATTACTCTCACACATTAACTAAAGGAAAAAAAAAACACCAGAAGGTAGTAGTAACAAGCAAAAAGATGCAAGATTATCTACAAGAGGTGGAAATTTATAATCTATGGTTCCCAGGGACAAAAACTTTATATCCAGGAACTTGAGAGTAGGTAGGTACAAACATAAAGTAAGTACACAGAGATGGAGGGAATAGTCCTGTGGAGACATGGTCTTTGTGGGCATAAGTTAAGATGGTCTTAGAACCATTATAGGAGAAAGACAAAGAGGATTATTGGTCGAGTGAGAAATCTTGTGTGAGATATGCAAATCAAGAAAAGCAAGTCAAAGTTTCTTTGAATGAGTATGACTTAGGTGATGAAACTTTAGAAAAAAACAAAGAAGCAGGGACTGATTTGTTATGTAAAGCTTCTGATTATCAATCAACCCTCAAAGACAAAACCTCTATGCCCTCCAGGGACTGCAGCCTCCGAAGATCTAAAAGTGCTAAACACTAGATGAAGTGAATTTCAAGACTCAAAGCAAGGCTATCAAACAATGCCATGAAGCTCTCTTGCCTTCAAAGTTGGAGAAAGTGAAGAAACAAAACCAGTTGAGTAGCAAGAATCTTCTGAGATACCCAAACTTAAATCATGTGAAAGGCAAGAAGGAATGGGCCTCAGACAGATGCAAAGGTTTTAGATGAAGCTGACGAATTAAGCCTGAATCAGAAAATGAGATGATATCAAAAGCATCTGTTGCCCTGTTGGAATTTAGTGTAGAAAAATCTAGAGATTGTGAAACAATCAAGTAAGGCAGTGCTGGAGGTAGAAATGAGGAAATTTGACACAAAGAAATGCAAACTGAGAGAGCTTACACAGAAAATGAAGTTCCGGAGGTGGACTGTGGTTCATGGGTCTCTGGTGAGGGGAAACACAAGAGGATGTGTGTTGTGGTGAGTACAATTGCTCTGTCTGGATTTAGAAGTTGGGTGAAGGGGGGGGGGGTAGTTTCACAGAGCCAGGAAGGGGTGGTGGTCCGGGATTTATTCCAGCCAAGAGAATCGATGACCACCTCCTCTCTTCACAGAGGGCCTCGCTGAGGACTGCAGCGGGCACTGCCAGTGTGTTGTCACTAAACTCCCAACTGCAATGTTGATGTGACCTGGTGTTGCATGGCTGTGGATGCTATCTTCCGTGTGCCAAACAGCTAGGTGATCAGTGCATGAAGCATGATGCCTGCCATGAGTGGAAGGACCTTTACTGTAGCTTTGAATCCCTAGCAATGGCAGCATCAGAGTGTGCAGATGGAGGACCTACGGCTCCACCCACAAATTACTTAGGGTCCATCAACCTCCTCGCTCACTGATACACTAGCAAGAAATCAAATTTCAAACTATGCTATCTGCTCATAGTCCATCCACGTCTGTGGTTTGCTTATACTTCCAGCTCCAGGGAGTAACCTAACACAAAATCTGCATCTCCTTCCTAATCTTCAGCTAAGGAAGGTGCCTCCTGATATGTTAAAGGGAAGGAACACAAGAGTACAGAGATATTACAGAATGGCTGCCCTGAAATGTGCACTCGCAAGAGTGGGAAACTGGACTGTGTGCCCTTATGCCCCCCCACCTATCCCTTCACCTGACTGCCCTTCCCCTCAATTGTGCTGCAAAGAGTGGGCCTCTTGATGGCCTGAGAGCACACATTGCAGGTCGGACACTGAACATACTCGAATGTTCCTTCTACATTATATTCGAGTATGTTCAGTGTCCGACCTGCAATGTGTGCTCTCAGGCCATCAAGAGGCCAAGTCAAGTTTTTCTGGAAGTCAAAACACTGTAATCAGCTTTGACATTTTCAATTCAATGGCAGTGTTCAAGAATTAGAATCCTGTCTATTAGATTGGACGACTTGTGGCAAGGTAGGTTGTCTGTAACAAGCCAGACTTTTATTTTTTTTTCTATTTTAGCTATTGTGTATGCATTAATTGTAGAGATATCTAAGTTAAAATTGTTTGCTTTTGATATCCACGGCTGAGAATTTCAAATGCTTTGCCTATATGTCTGTCCATCAGAGGAAGGATGTAAGGCGATATTTCAAAGCATGGGCTAAATAGATACTCAGATGGATTCTGGGTTCAGTTACAGTGATAGACCATTCAAATAGGTTGTTTGCTAAAGTTGAGGCAGCAGTGTCTACAGAAGTCTGATATGCAGTTGGAACCATGTAAGCCTCGCTTTTAATGAACAAGTGGTCTTCATTCAAAAAAAGAGCTTTATGGATGATCAATTTTTCCACCAGGAAAAGTTGTTTCTACTTTGACTATGAGATTTCTGGACAGTTTCTGTTTTCAGAGCATGACTAAAAGTTGTACACTTGCATCAATCTAGTTCAAAATAAATTACTTATAATTTCCATAAAGGCCTTGTAATTAACTTATTCTTTTAAACAAGTCTCATTCCTCTTGGGTATAAAGGAAAAGAGTTTATTAACATGGTACAACAATTTACCAATTATTTTAAAGTATATTTTATCACATATGTACTAAGAAACTGACAATTCATTTCAAAGGAATTTTATATAAACATATTTAACATTGAATCAATAGTCAAGGATTTGTAAATGCTATTATTAAACAAAGTCATGTAGTGCTTTAGTCACAGTACTTTATATACAGTTTAAAGTCAATACTCTTATTATTTAACCTGCACTAACCCTTATTTGAGCTCATGTGTCACTGTTTACAGAACTCTGATGGTATAATGGATTATGCATTGTGTTGGTAACTGCAAATTTAGCATTTCAAACCCACCAGTCCTTGGGGAGAAAATGAGACTTTTTGCTCCCATAGAAGTTTTACATCTTTGGAAACCCACAGGGGTAGTTCTATCCTGTTTTATCTTGTCCACTATGAGTCAGAATCAACTTAATGCTAGAGTATTGGTGTGAGCTTTTTTAGTCTTTTTTGTATTTAATATCCCTCTGGCCACTTTAGGCATTTTATTTTCAATTGTTGACTTCACATATGGAGACTAAGCCCATTGTTAAGGTTGCACCCTCTGTAGTCTATACAACTCAAGCTTTAAATATTAGAAATGTAAAGTGAAATGAACATTGATTCATCTCATCAGTCTCATTTTGTAAAATTATTTTTCAGTTGCCAAGATAGCCAAACACAATTAGGTGATTACATCAGTAGAAAAAAGACATAAGAAAATCTTTCATTCACTAGTGTTAATAGAAATTTTTCTGAAATTGATATCACCATTTCTATCTTCCTAATTCTATTTCTTTATCTAGACCTCAAGGCTAACCAATCTTATGAAGTTGTGTCTGAAAGATGAAATGAAAAATTTCAAGAAATCTAGCGCACAAAAGAGATTGGAGTTATCTAGACTTCTACTGACAAGTGAACTAAAGTAGCAAACCAAAGAAATACCGCAAGGTCTACTATACTCCTACAAAGCTAGTTTTTTTATGTTTTTTCCCCCCAAAATAGAGTAGCTTAGGAGTTTAGGGGAGGATAAATAGTCACAGACAAATTAATCTATCACAGCACAGTTAGCAAACTTGCAGTGCCAATGTCATCCAGGAGACAAAAATACTATTGAAAATGAAGATTAATTCTACAAACCACAAAGGAAAAACACCCTGTGCTCAAAAGTGCAAAGTATTTGTGGAAAAAACATTATATTTCAGGGATATAACCACAAACATATATAGAAACACTACCAGAAGTAGCTCTGCAATCTCACAAATCAACACATGTACACACACACACACACACACACACACACACACACAGTACCTGTAAGGTGCTCAGTTCTCCTTTCACTTTTGTCATCTGATTCCTAAGTGGAAAGATAAGGCTACTATGAGTGAATCTGACTGTTCTAAAAGGATTTGAAAATTTCTGGGATGATAGTATTGGTGAAAACATAGATTTTGAATTCTATATATCTTTTCATTAAAAGAGAGCATAAGAAAATAAATGGTAGGGGCTGAGCCCCGATGGCGTAGTGGTTGAGTGCAGGGCTTTGACCCCCTGGCTTGGTGGTTCAAATCCAGCAGCAGCTCTTCAGGAGCTAGGCTGGGCCTCCCACTTACACCAGAAGGCAGTGATGCCCCCCAAAAAATATTTTTTCAAAAAGGAAAGAAATGGTACAATCAAAAGTCATGAACTATCTTTTGAACAGAATGAGCAGTCCTTGACCCTATAAAAGGGAAGTAGGGCAAATTGTCAGACCTGCACTGTGTGAGCATATGTGTGGGAGCCACAAGGAAACAACCACATCTCTGATGTCTATGAGCATTGCAGAGACCCAAAATAATAGCAATCTGTGTTGACAGGGTTTTCTAGAGAAAATAAATTAGTGACATTTGTCATTGTATACAAAATAATTTTTTTTTGAGGAAAGGGGTCCAAGCAGCCACAGGCTGGGGAAGCCAGGGCCCTCCCCAGTCCAGATGCCCACTGGGGTTAGGAGGTGAGGGAAAATCCTTCTCAGCTCTAGCATATTCCAGAGTGATAACCCATGAAGCAGGAAGATCATAGGCCAATGGAGACAGAGCTCAGGAAATCCAGTTACCAGGCAATCTGGCAGATCACCAAGGCAATGCCATTCCAGGAAGGCGGCCAGGGATCCTCAAACTTTTTAAATAGGGGGCTGGTTCACTGCCCCTCAGACCATTGGAGGGCTGGACTACAGTTAAAAACAAAACCAAAAAACTAAGATCAAATTCACTGCGGGCCTGAGTTAGCTAAACAGGACTGTGACAAAAACACTCACAGCAAAAACACACAGCAGGCTGCGTAGATATCTCAGGCAGGCCACATGCGGCCCGCGGGTCATAGTTTGAATACCCATAGACCATCAGGAAGGCAAGAGAGATAACCAGTCTCCCACAGCATTTCTCATACATGTCAAACTGCACGTACCCCCATGGAGATGAAATCCTATTTTAACCTAATGGTTGGACTTCACATATTTCTTTTTACAGATACAGACTAGTTGACAAAAAAGATAAGGAAAAAAGCAAAAGCAAAATCATTTGAAATCATTTCTGAGACTGGTAATGGTTTGGCTTACTCAAAAAAAAAAAAAAAACTAAAAGACTCTCTAACACAGTGGTTCTCATCCTTCCTAATGTCCTTCCCTTTAATACAGTTCCTCATGTTGTGGTGACTCCAAAAATTTGTCACTGTAATTTTGTTACTTGCATGAATCTTAATGTAAATACTTGATATGCAGTATGTATTTTCATAGTTATAAATTGTTCATAATTAAAGAATAGAGATTAATCACAAAAACAATATGTAATTATACCTTGTGAAATAGTTATTTCTAATTACAAATCAATGAAATTTTGTCTTGAAGCATGGTGTAGCATGAGTAATAGACTTCACCCTGGGTACTCCTATGTGGGCATATCTGCATGTGGGAAGACAAGCCTGGAGACTAATAGAGAAACAGTGTCTCAGTTCCTAAGACCATTAGAAATATGTGTGTTCTGAGGATCTTAGGAAACCCCTGTGAAAAAGTCAATCAATCCCCAGAGGTGTTGTAACCCACAGTTTGAGAACCATTGCTAAAACAGGACAGGACCCTACACTGTTGGAAATGCAATGAAAAATAAATCTTGATGAACAAAAAATAAGATAGAAGCTCCAAACAAAAAGAAAGGCAATTTAAGTCAGAATATTAAGAAGCAAATGACTATAGTTTTTTGATACAACCTTAAAGCCCAGCAAAAAAAAAAAAAAAAAAAAAAAAAGAGCTCTATTAGAAAATCTATTTTAATCAAGCTGCTGTTCTGAACAAAGTTCAGGGAAACTAATTTCACATATAAAAAAAATAAAGCATCATAGTCTAATCTATTAAAATATGAAAAAATAAGTATATGGCAGAAAAAAATCTCATTAGAAAGAAAAAAAACTATGCTAAAAATCTATATCCTCAAAACTCTATGTGATTATACTCACTTCTCACTTATCAACATAGTTAGATTCCACAAGTGAGATCAGTCAGCAAAAATTGACATGCAAAAATAGAGGACAACTCTATCAGATCACAACACCATGCATGGCTTTGTTGTTTCATAACTGCCAAAACCCTGAGGTTCATGGCCCGGAAAATAGCATTCACATTAACCATCACAGCCAATGTTACTCTCGCCTTACGTGTCCGTGGTCATTCCAATCAACACTAAAACACATTCTAGTAAAATTGATGACATTTTTTTAAAAAGAGGATAAATGATCTGAAAATCTACTCAAAAGAAGAAAGTATTGTTAATAAAAGATAATTTGCTAATCTTAAGTATGTCTAACTATAGGACTTTATGACAGATAAGAATAGAGTAACTTTTAATATACTCTAGGAGAGAAAACATGAGCCAAATATTTTTTTTATCTTGCAATATTTAAATTCAAGCATAAAGGCCAAAGAAATGTTTAAAAACCACTTGAGAATTCATGGAATGTTAAATGTTTAAATGGTTGAAAAATTCCAACTTAAATTTCCTTTCTTTTTGTTTGGAGTTTCTATCTTATTTTCTGTTAGTCGAGATTTAATTTTCATTGCATTTCGAACAGTGTGGGGTCCTCTCCTGTGGGAGCAGTGGTTCTCAAACTGTGGGTCGCACTCCCTTGGGGGCTGACTGACATTTTAACCAGAGTTGCTTAAGACTCTCACAGCACACCTATTTCTAATGGTCTTAGGGAGTGAGACATGGCTCATACCAGAGAGCAAGTTCACATAACCACAATGTCTAGAGAGATGCTTACATAAGAGGAAAAATCAAATGGAGCATCCTTTTCAAAACAAGATGCTAGGAAAAGAAATCTAAAAAAAGAGATAACTTTCAGGGGCTATGCGCTCTGATGAGACAGACAGAATATGAGATGAAAATTAAGGAAGAAAAGGATGATAGCATATTTCCAGTTACCCAAAATGCAATCTTATTTTAGTTATAGATGGGGATGTTTGGTGGGATATTTTTATTCTGAAATTTTTATGTGTGTAGTATAAGGTAAGGTAAATAAGTAATTACTGATATTTTATTTTTCCTAGTATTAGAGAAATGAAATTCTCACTGGGAAGCAAAGAAGATAAAGATGTAACATCAAAGTGATTAAAAGAAATGCTGTGGTCTTGAGTTTGTATTGAAAATATTAGTCTAAATTCATGATATATTTTATCTTTAAAAATGCACACCCTTCCCCCCCAAAAAATGCACACTCTTGGTGGGTGATTAGGGAGAAAAGTAACCTCACAATAGGAAGATGTGCTAAACAATGACTGCTGGGAGGTTAGGGGGACAATGGACCAGATTTATGTTTTCTGGAAGACATAATGTATATATTTCTGTCCAACACTCAGTGAACCACACCATGGACTAGACACCATGATGATTGTGGACACAATATTGCAGGAAACATGGTGTAACCCAAAACCTACACCATAAAGACTTAACATAGAGGCCAGCTGCATGAATGAATTCCTGGACTAAGGCCTGGGTCACTCGAATGGGAGAGAAAGCACAGAGTGCCAGCCCTGGAGCAGTGAAAGTAGTTGTCATTGGGCCTTGGGGAGAAACTCAGGTCTGGTTGGTGTTCAGTGCAAAGAGATCCAGAGTCGTCGTATATTTCGTGCTTCAATGCCTTCCTCCCAGTGACATGACAGGTATTGATTGGTTGTTCAAGGATTAGCACTTCGAAGAATTGATCCAGGTAGTGTCTCTCTGGTACCAATCCCATATTTAGGCTAACCAAAGCCCAAATGGAATTGGAGACATAACTGTGTAGAGAAACAACTCATGGATTACACCTAACAGTCAAACGACATTCCCAGAGTCTCCTTATACTGATAGGGTCCAGGGTTTTGTTTCATTGGAGAAATTGATAGTGCTCTCAGTGTAATCGTGTTAAACTTCAGGGGAATGATTTACAATGTTCTACTTTCTGTTTCTTTCCCCATCTTTCATGGGTTTATCTATATCTTATTTTTTGTTTTTCTCTGTGTGCTGGTCCTTTCTTGCTATTGTTGCTCTTACAGTGTTTTGATATTGCCCTAATACAACCACCAATGTAACAATGATGTTATCATAATACAGCTGCCTGGGTGGTGGATATGCCATAGATAAGATGGATCCTGGGTCTCCACTTAATTCTAGATCCATTCCAAGAAATGCTCACTGCAGGTAAAGGTGCTACAGCAAAGTGTGGTGAAGAGAGTAGATGGTGTCTGGCTATCAATCTGAACAGTCTGGGCTCTTAAAGGCTTGTACTGAAAAAAGCAGTCATCATAATAAGGATTCAATTAAGTCATAATAAGGATTCAATTAAGGATTCAATTAATGGAAGAAGCAAACCAGCTTGTGTGTCCTAAAGATGACAATAACAAAGCTTAAATATGATCCAGAGAAAAGTATCAGAGCTTAAAGTGCAAATATCAAGTTGGTCGAAGTCTATGGAGGACAGTGGAAACCCAAAACCCATCTACAGACTAGTTGGTGAGATTAAGCCCTGGTAGATCCCCTCAGGTCCCAGGGTCTTGAAGAGCTTTACAACCAGAGAGAGAGAGATAATTGTCATCTTGACGATGCTGCATTGAAGGTGATATTTTGTCATTTGACCTCCCTCTTGACCCAACCTGAATTTGTTCTAGGTGGAAGTATTTCTTGCTTGCTGCATGACATAATCTCTTCCCTGTGCATTTTAAATACTGAAGGAGGTCTTTTCTTTCTTACTCATTATTTGTGTTTTTATTCTTGTATTATTATAATTATTTTTATCCTTGCAACTTGATTTTATTGTTTGTCTTTATTGTTTCTGTTGGATTTTCCAGCTCACAAAGCACAGAAAGAGTAGATGAGTAGAGATAATAACTGATACAGGATTAACAGGGTGTGTAGGGGTAGGGTGGGAGTTATGGAATGAACATAAAGAGATTTGGGAAATAACTGATTATCATTACCTATGTACAACACTTTAAAATGCAATTTAATGATGAAAAATTAAGACAATTTTCTTAATTGATTATGATAATTATTACACAATTCTTGATATGACTGAACTATGGAATTTTTATGTGACTTACAAAGGAATAAAATTGTAAAAATGAAAACATACATTCACAACCACACAAGCACAGTTCTCTTCCTACATTTAATTTAAATGTAGGCTTAAAAGGCTTAAATTCAATACCAACTATGGAATAGAGTATTCCCAGACACCAATATCATCTCTGACTTAAAGTAACCCTGGACTCTTAGAGAATGGTTGTCTTCCAGTCGGAGGCAGAAATGTACACCATAAATCTAAAACATCTTTTCATATAGGATATTAAGGAAGTTGAGAAGTATTATTAGACTCATATCAAAAGTTCAAAAGGTCAACTAAAGAGACTTCTACTAAAGTGGGCATAATTGAAGTTGCTATAAGGACAGGAATTGCAGTGTTTAAAACTTGTTAACCAAGGTCATATATAAAGGAAATTTTCATAATGATAGCTTTTTGTTTCTTTTAAAATTCCTTTTATAGAGGGTCATAGAATTCTTATCACAATCCATATATACATCCATTATGCCAAGCATATTTATACATTTCTTGCCATCTTGATTCTCAGAACATTTTCTTCCTACTTTATCAGTTCCTCCTATTTTCCTCTCCCTCCCTGCCATCTCCATTCATGAACACTTGATAATTTAGAAATTATTGTTGTTTTGTCGTGTCTTTCTTTCTCCTCATTTCCTTTCACTCACTTTTCTGCTACATGCAACTCAGGGAGGGGATTACATGTAAATCCTTGTGATTGGTTCCCTTTTTCTCACCCACCTTATAATTAACCTCATCGTATTGCTGCCCTCATTATTGGTCTGAGGGGTTTAAATGTCTTGGATTCACTGTTTCCAGTTCTCATATGCACAAGCGTACATCTCTGGTGTAGCCGGACTTTTAAGGTAAAACTAGAATCATGAGAATGGGGAGGAGTGGAAAGCATTGAAGAACTACAGGAAAGTTTTGTGTGTCATTGTTTCTATACTACAGCCTGACCTGGTAATTTCCTCCCTATAACCTTCTGTAAGGGATGATCAGTTGCCTACAGGATGGATTTTGGGTCTCCAATTCACACTCCTTCTCATTCACAATATGATTTTTTTTTGTTCTTTGATGCCTGAAGCCATATTGCTTCGACAACTCATGACCACATAGACTGGTGTGCTTCTCTCACCTGGGTTTGTTGCTTCTAAGCTACGTGGCAGCTTGTTTATCTTCAACCCTTTAAAATCCCAGGCACTATATCATTTGATAGCCAGGCACCATCATCTTTCTTCTCCACATTTGCTTATGCACACACTTTGTCTTCAGTGAACATGTCAGGAAGGTGAGCATCATGGAAGGCTAGTGTCATAGAACAAACTGTTCTTGCATTGCAGAAGTACTTGGGTGGAGACCCAATGTCAATCTCTTACCTTAATATTAAACCTATAAATATATGTACATAGCTCTGTTTCCTCATCCTCATCTATAAATATATTTACACATGTACATGCCTATATTTCGACCTCTATAAGTGTCCTTTGACTCCTAGTTCTTTCTTCTGTTTCCTTTTACTTTCCTCTTTTCCCACAATCATATTCAGCCTTCATTTGAGTTTCAGTATTTTCTCTGGGATGCAATGATCTTGATCATTCCCTACCAGATCTCCTACATCCTCCTCACCACTGATTTTGAATCACACATTGTTCCCTTGTCCCTGGATTGATAACACAATTTTCTTGTCCCCACCTCACAGTCCAGATTAAAGATAAGATATAAGCTGAGAACATAGCAATCTGTCTTTGATTTATTGTTGTTGTTGCTGTTAATTGCTATTGTGTGGACGCCTACCTTTGATAACAGGACAAAACATTGTCATGCCTGTGTCACCTTCAGGAATCTTGGTATACTTCAGTCATTGTTTTTTATATTGTGTTGATTTGTCTATTAAAGAGTCCCTCATTTTTTATGCCCTTGGTTTCACCAGGTCTATTGTCCTTTACTAGCAATTGGTCTTTCCTGATGTTGTGTCCAAACTAAACAAGCCAATTCTCTAACCGTCTTTTAAGGAACATTCTTGAAGTTGCAGCTCTTCAAGGATTGATTGATTGATTATTTTGGCTGTTTGTTGATACTCAATATTCTTCTTAAGTCCCATGATTGTAGTGCATCAGATGTTTCTGTCTTCTATCTTCTAAATTAGATGTTTAGAAAATTGTGAAGCATAATTGTGAAATATAGAACACCATTGATTAATTATAATTTACATCAGAGGCAAAAAGGATGTTTTCAAACTTCTCTTAGGTAAACAAAGGGTGACACAGCATGTATAATTTTGATAAATACAATAACTTTTGGAAAAATTTTACAGCAGAGTCTAGGAAAGTTAGATGTCATTAGCTATGATGCTGAAAAGTTTTTACAGACATATATCCAAGTGAAAGGAATCAAGAAATACATAAAGAGCTCTCAAAACTCTTTTATTTGTTTCAAAATTGAAAACAACTTAAGTGCGTTGTTTTACTACACATCAATGAAAAAGAGTCATTGACTATATAATGATTGAAAGAAGCTTGGAAAAAGAGCTACATGCTGAAGAATGCCATCTATATGAGACTGAAGAAAGACACAGCTGAGCAACATTCATAGAAGAGAGAATGGGAATTTCTTCAAATCCAGGGATATGGGGTTGAGTAAGTGAAATGAGAAATGGAGATTTTCCTCTGATCTCATACAAGGAGGAAGTAACATAAAGAAGGAAAACCCAACTCTGCCAATTGTCATAGGACAGATGTCAGGCATATATCCAGGCTCGGTCCTTCTTTATTGTGACATGAAAACTTTCTCTAATAATATGCTAATTTGCAGTTGGGCTCAATACTCTGTTACAACAGCCACAGCGGATACTTGCTCTGCTTGGAAAAACATGATTATATCGAGTGGAATGACTTTATGGAGGTGTGGGATTTGTCTTTCATTAGGTCATACACCAAGGAAACAAAGGGTGATGACTTGGTTCACATTCCTGGTGATGTGAAAATCCAATACTTTCATTTTAACCCTGGAAATGTTACATAGGAGAGAACCACCAAAATCAGATAACCATGCACTCACAATACAAATTATAAAGAATTATGAAAGGCCATAAAAATTCACTGCACCTTAGGGAAATAATTTAGTTTGTTCCCTTGATTCTCATTTCTGCAAGTAACAAAAGGAATCCAAATGCCTTTGTTTTCTAAACCAGCCAGACACATCAGAGCTACAGGAGTCTACACCCAATCGATGTCAGGAAGGGGAAAGGAAGATGATTGAGGCATAAAGTCTCAAGTCATGGATATTCACCCCAAAGTTCCAATGACTGGCGGATCTGGGACCTTGCAGTGCTTCAAAAAACATTTTTTTCTGCAGTGTGTGTGTGTGTGTGTGTGTGTGTGTGTGTCTATGTGTGTTTGCAAGGGTGGGTCCTTCAATATTGAGAATATTCATGAACAGATTAAGTGGTATGTCCCATGGGAGAATGTAATCTATTTGATAGGAATTTTCTCAGAACTTGCCTGATGGAAGCCTTCATTTATGCCATTTCTGGTTATAACAAACTATAAACATAGATAGCATCTATGAATTTTTCTCTTTTTTTCAAAGTTTTGTTGGCATATAATTCATGTCATAAAATTCAATACTTCAAACTCATCAAGAATTTTGCATTCATTACCACAATCAATCTTAGAACATTTCACTTTTTATGGTAAAGTTTCATTTCAAAAATGAATTGTGTAATCACAATCAGTTCTAGTGTTAGTCACCCCTCTGCAAGTAATGTTTGCTCCCTAATTTCTAAAGACCTCCCTCACCTACAGACTATGTCCTCTGTAAACCCTTATATCAGTTATTATCTTTATGTGTCTTCTAATTTGGTGCTTCACAAAATGGAGAGCCTAACCAAAACTAGAAAAATTAAACCAAAAGAAAGTGGTAAGAAAAAATAATAATATAGGTTATAACCATAAATAATACATAAAAGGGAGAGGACTTTAATCAATATTCAACAAATCAAGGAAGAAATCTCTGTCATGGAACTGCTAAGAGATTCTTGCTTCCAGTATAAATTCAAGTCCTGTCCAGGGTCTTGGAGCTTGGCTGTCTAGTGTTGAGTTTGTGCTTTTTATTCTTTAATTTGTTGTCACTCTAAAATTAATACATATGCCGTATCATTCCATTGGTCAACTACATCAAATAGAATTGTACAATTTCTTCTATAGTCAGTCTCCAAGTATCCTGTACCTTTCTGGGCTTTTTGACATCATTTCCTTCTGATTGCCAATGTCCTTAATTACAGTCTCTCCACACAAACCTTTATTATGCTTTCTTTCCTACTTGTCTCTGGGTTTCATTTACTGAAAAGCAGAGAAACAAATAGCACAGTTTCAAGAGGATAACACTCCCCCTATAGTGACACCTCACTGATAGACACCCTAAGATGCCCTAGAATAAGAAAAAATTAACAGAATGGCTGTCACTGGATTGCTGGAACACTACACATCTTCATGTGGCATGTAGGGCATTGATGTAGCAAGATCATGTTTGTCTACCAACCAATAGTACACCATCTTAGTACAACTGTCTTTTGTTTCCTCAGACCCTATGGGATTCCCATATTAAGTCCTCTGTTACCAGTATTTCCAAGGTAGAGCCCAGTTCACCCAGTGGGGTTCTCCTATGTGGTCTCATGAAGTAGCTTTTGATGCAGGATTCAGAATGCCTAGCTCAGTTCTGTCAACCTGTTGCATGCCAATAGAGCCTTAGCACTTAATGTACCCAAGAGCATTCTTGGCCTGTCCTCCCCACACCTGGATGTCTGCTCTTCCTCCCCTCCCATCAACAGACATGTACCTATGCCCCCTCCTCCCAACATGACCATGCCCTATTCCCACTTCTGCGTTGTCCCTCCCATTAGTAAACTTCATGACTCTGATAGCGCTGCCATCCTCTTTGGGGGGGCCACATGGCTACCACTCAACAGACTTCAAAACTCCTCTCCCATCCATTTGATCCCAGCTGTCCTGAGGTGCCCTCCTGCCAAGTGACCTATTCACTGCACTTACCTGGAGCAGATGGTGAGTGGTTCATTGACATTGGTTCAGCTCATTTCCAGGCTATCTGCATCCCTGCCAGAAGACTGGGTGGCCTAAAATTGTGCCTATTCGGGTTCTGGTTCTTACTGCAGTGGACCCATACAGTATTTGTCCCTTAGTAATTGATTAAATTCACTCAGAATAATGTTTTCCAGATCCTTCTGCAAGTTTACGTGCTTCATGGTTTCATTGCTGGTTTTTAGGGATGGTTGTAGTCCATTGTGTGTATCTACCAGAGTTTTATTATCCATTCTTCTAATGATGGGAATTTAGGTTATTTCCAACTGCTGGATAATGTCAACTGTCCTGTGATGAACATGGGGGCAAACATCTACTTGTTTGTCCTTCCTTTGCTTCTTATTTACTTAGCCTGCATACCCAGTCATGGCACTGCTTGGGCATAAAGTAGTTCAATGGACATCTCTTTCAGTTGTCGCCATATTGCCTTTCAAAGTGGCTGCACGCATTCACAGTGTACAAACCGTAGATATGCGTTCCCATCTCACCACAGCCTCAGTGTTTTAAAAGTGAGTTACTGTAATGAGGATTAGGTAGTATCTCATGGTTCTATTGACTTGCATTTCCTGGAGAGTTCAGGACCCAGAGCATTTTCTCATGTGCTTATTATCCATTTGTACATAATAATAGCCAAGGACAAATGGAAATATGCAGGGATATACTTAACAAAAAATACAAAATATTTGTACAGAACACTATTACAAGAAACAAATGACCTCCTCACAAGGAAGACTATCCCATATTCATGAATGGCAAGACAATATAATAAATATGTCAACCTTACTCAAGGGTCTACATAAACTTAATGCTATTCTGAAACAAATGTCAGAATCTTTCTGCAAGGAATTAGCAAACCTGACTACCAACTTCATATGGAGAGAGAAAAGACCCAGAGTTAGAAGAGAACTCAAGAAAAAGGAGTGTTGCAGGTCTTTAATCACCTTATATTGCTACCTATTATATATATAACCATACTGGTCAAAACAGAGGGAGGGGTAAGAGTATAGTGACATATACTCAGACCAATGGGAAAAAAATCCAGAAAATCCACAAATCAAAACAATAGCATACAGATAATTGATCTTTGATAAGGGCCCCAAAATATCAAATGGGAAATAGTTGCCCTCTTCTACATGTGGTGATGGGGGAAAAATGGATATCTATCTGCATAAAAATGAAGACAGACCTTAATCTCACTCCATGCACATGAATCAATTCAAGGTGGTTTACAGACTTCCAGAGAAAATTGCACAGTATTAGAACCAGCAATTAGACATTGGGAAAAGCCTCAGAACTTTGGCACAGGGAACATATATGCTATCATAAAGAGGGAAGGACACAAACACAAGGAAGTAAAAATTGAAAAGTGGGATATACTGGACCTAAAATACAATGATTTCACGAAGAGAGTAATCAGACTGACCACAGACTGGTAAAATACCTTAAGCAATGACATATCAAACAAAATCCTTCTGATAAAATCTTCAAAATCCTGATGCCTACATAAGCAGAAAAGAAACTAGTCCATTGTGGAAGTGGGCAAATTACCTGAAGTTTCACAAAGGTAGAAATTCTAATGAACAATATGCTTAGGAGAAAGCAGTTCCTTATCATTAGTCAAAAGGGAAATATCAAATGAAACAACTATGAGATACAACCTACCATCCTCAAAGATACAAATTCAAAAACTCAGAAAAGAAGTTTTGCAATGGGTGTGGTAAGACAGAAACTTTCACCCACTGTTGGAAGTCCTATAGGTATGTGCAGTCATTATGAAAATCAATCTGGCCATACCCCAAACAAATGAAAATCAAGCTACTATATGACCATTCAATCTTCTTACTGGGCATGGAATCTGAAAAATTAATAAACAATTGCACACTATTAGAACAAGCAATTAGACATTGGGAAAAGCCTCAGATTTTTCCCATATGACTGGACATTTGTGCTCCAACTATGCTTCAATATTCATTACAGTGCAGCTCACAGTTGCAAAGTTTTGGAAAAAACTAAAGTTCCATCAATTGATGAATGGATTTTTTAAAAACTCTGGTATTAAAAACACAAACAAAAAACCCTGGTATGTACATACAATGGAGTACTAATAATCCCCAAAAAACAGTGACAAACACATGAAGCACTTTGTTTTATCAAAAGAGTTGGAGGAATTTGTGCTAAGCAAAGTAAGTCAAACAGAAAAAGACACAGACAACACGAGTTCACTGAAATAAGCTCAAAAAGCACAATGGGTAGAGGGGAAAAGCTGCTTAATGCATAAATTCCCAGGAAGGCTCCAGGCACTCTGGCTGGGGTCAGACCCAACCCAGGGATGCATATGGTATCCAACTAAAAAGGAAAAAAAGAAGAAGGAAAAATAAAATGATGAGGGAGTGGGAAAATAGGGTACTAATCCACAGGGAGGGTATCGTTAATATCGCCAGAGGAAAGGAAGAGAGGGACCACATCTCATGCCAGTCTAACAAGACTTGAAGGTGACATACCAGCATAGAGCACTTCATTAACAGAGAGGACTTTGGGACTGGCTCCAAGTTAAGCTATGCTGACTCCTTCTCTAGAAGAATATACTACAAGGAAGAGCACTAAACTTATAGTCTGGAGAGAGTGACGTGCCTGTGCCGACCACATGGGAGCAAACTAAGAGGGGAAAGAGGGAGAGAGAGAGAGAGAGAGAGAGAGAGAGAGAGAGAGACATACTGGCAAGTTTCAAGGATGGCATTCCTGCTCAGAGCATTCAATGCACTGAGAAGACCATACATGAAGTTCTCTCACTAACCCATACTGAAGAAATAAGGTGGGATTTGTGCCTGGTCTGACCCCCTTTTATGCCCCCCCCCCCCCCCCCAAAACACACACAGTGAAACACTAAGTGAGCACAACAGAGCAGCAAGGGGAGCAAAGCAACGGAGTCCCTGAAGAATCTCAAACATAGACTTTTGACTTGGGGGTAGGTCTTAGAAAACTCATCAGACCTGATCAGAAAACATTCATCAGGGTCAGCAGAAAGACCTGGAATTATTTATAGACGTTATTGGGAGGATAGACATGGGAGAGGAAGATGCAGGTTTGGGGGTGGGGAAGAGTATTACAGTGAGTCAACAAGCTAAGAGACAAGGAACCATCAGCAAACTCAGGGACAAGGAACCAAGAAAGGGTCTAAAGTCAATGTCCAGAAGGTCAGAGAATACCTGAAGGGATCTGATCAAATGTAATGTAATGCAAAGGATTTATTTAGAGCCAAATGAATGTGAAATTTGATAGTGGACCAGGAGAAAAGTAAGAGGAAACAGAAGAAGGGACTAGGATATAAAAGTCACTTATAGGGGTAAATATATATACATATGTGTATATATATATGCTTGTATTTATGCAAATATATTATCATATAATAATAATGACATAGGTCTATGTACATATATTTATATGTTAAGCATTTAGGTAGCAGATAGATGCTGGGCATCTACTCAAGGCTTCCCACAACCAAAGAACACTTTGTTCTAATAATCAGGCATTCTGTGATACTCACCTTCCTGAAAGGATTACTGATGACAAAAATGGGTGCATAAGTAAATGTGTTGGAGAAAACTGTAGGTGCTGGCTATTACAGTATATAGAGTCTGTGGCCTTTAAGACTTGGAGCTAAACAAGCAACTATCTAGCAGGGAAGCAACAAAATCTGCATGGATAAAGCACATCAACCGTGTGAACATGAGATGCTGGTGGGATCAGGTCTCTGGTATCAGAAAACCCCAACAAACAACAATTTTGATGTGAATGAGTGAAGAAAGAATGGAGTTGCAAACCATCTGTAGAGGGTCATAAGGAAAGGATAAGCCAGCCAGTATAACACTGACAAAACAAACAACATTCTTCTAGTTCTTTCATGCTTCTTCCTCACTCCCCATTCCCCACCACTGCCCAGTTCAATCTTGTAAATCTGTCAAGACCAGAACATGAACAATGGTACAGATAAGAGCTATCAACACCTGGAATGCAGGACAGATAAACTCCTTAGGAACAATAATGAAAGTAGAAATACCATGAGGTAAACAGAAGGTCAGCAGAGAACCAAAGAGAGGAACCAATCAAAATGATTGCCTTATTACACTCCCCCACCCAAGGACGATGAGTAACAGAAATATGGGTGAAGGGAGACAGCAAATGGTTTCAGATGTGAAAATAATAATGACAATAGTAATATGCAATTGATCAATATTTCAAGAGTGTGGAAAGTCAGGGATGGAACATGAAATTGGGGGGAGGTTCACGTAGAAAGAAGATTGATTTATGTTTTATTACAATATCTGTAAGAGCTCCCAATAAAATTATTTCAGTTAAAGAGATATTATGAAAATGAAGATGGCAACATATATACAAGTGTGCTTGATGCAAGTGATGTATGGATTATCATAACAGCTGTTAAAGCCCTTAACAATAAGTTATGTTGTTTATCAATGCTATCCAGTCATTATTCCTTCCATGTGACCTTTCTAAGAAGAACTGTCCAACACCGTGCATGTGAAATTTGAGTCTCCACTATATCTCCCCCGCCCCTTCACATCAATTTGGTTGCTTGGATTTGAACTTCTGATAGCTCTTTCCACTAACACCTCATGATCACACAAGCTGGTGTGCCCCTTCCATGTGGGCTTAGTTGTTTCCCTGATAGATGGCCGCTTGTTTTACCACAATCTTTTAAGGTGTCAGACATTATATTTTTAAGCTGGTGGATACCATCAGCTTTCTTCACTACATTTGTGCATGAACTTGCTCACTTAGTCTTTAGCAATTACATCAAGAAGGTCAGTATCATACAATGCCACAGTATTAGAAAAACCATGTTTCTCTCTTCCCCACAGTTGTGTTTACCCATCAATCACCTCTCACTAATTGCTCTCAAATAAAATATATTGATCAAACATGACCAGAAATGCGACATCTTTCCCCCCATTGATTTTAGAACACTTAATACTGCCCTGTACTGTTCTTTATGGGCTCACCACTCTCCTCAACAACACTCCCCTACATACTCTCATCCTATGTCCCCAAAAAACTTCATTCCAGCTATTTTCAGTTGGGAGTTTACTGAAATTCTTATCTATATTTAATTTTGATGTAGATCTGTTCAAGCGCCTAATATTCATATGGGATACTTTAGGAAGACAGTGTTTTTCTAGCTATTTGTCCATATCCTTCAAGTTATTGAATTTTTTTTAGTATACAATCTTTTGTAGTACAGTGTTATTAATCTTTTTTTGTTATTAATCTTTTTATTTCATTCATGTCTTTTGTGATGTTCCCTACTTCATCCTTATTTTTTGGGGGGGGCATCACTGCCCTCTGGTGGTCGTGGGTGCTACCCAGCCTTGCTCCTGGAAAGCTGCTGCTAGATTTAAACTGCCAAGCCCATGGGCCGCAGTCCCTCATTCAACCACTATGCCACCAGGGCTCAGCCTCCACTCCTAATTTTTAACATCAACATCTGCTCCTTCTTTTTCCTTAAGTTTCCTAGTGAGTCATTTATTCTGTTAATTCTTTCAAGGAGCAGATTCTCCTATCATTATTTCTTCCATTTGTCATCTGTTTTCCATTTCATTTATTCCTGCTCTTATTTTTATGATTTCTTCTCTTTTGTTGTTGAAGGGATTATACTGTTGCTTCTGCTCTTATTGCTGGAGATATTGTTTTAAAGAGGTGACCATGATTCTATCCTCTGTTTTTCATATGTCTTTTCATTGCAATTACATGACCTCTGATAACCGCATTTGCTGCATCTTATAGGTTTGGGGATGCTGTGTTATCATTCTCATTAGTTTCTAGGAAATTCCTAATTTCATCTATTACTTGGAATTTCCTAATTTCATTCATTGCCCATTACTTTTTAAGAAGCAAATTGTTAAATCTCCATGTCATTGTCTTATTTGTCTAGTATTCTAGTTGCTGACTTGCAGATTAATGATGCAGGGTTCATAGAGGCAAGATTGAATGACCTCTGTGCATCTGAATTCTCTCAAGCTTGTTTTATCTACCAACATGAATTGGAAAAGAATGTGTATTGTTTTGCAAATGGATGGAGAGCTCTATAAATATGTATAAGGTCAATTTGATCAATTGTCAGCACTTCTGTTTCTTTATTGAGTTTCATACCTGTGAATCTACCTATCCTTAAGAATGGTATATTAAATTCATCTACTATAATGGTCTAACTAATTACTTCTCATTTCATTTCTTTGAGGATTTAATTGAGGAATTCTGAGGGTCTTTTTTGGGATCATACAAATTTATTATGATTATGTGTTCTTGGTCTATTGATTCCTTTGGCATTATGTAAAGCCAGTTCCTTTTTTTGTGTGTGTGGCATCACTGCCCTGGTAGGAGTAGGAAGCCCAGCTGCTGCTGGATTCAAACTGCCAACCCTGTGGGCCACAGTCCTGCACACAACCATTAGGCCACAGGGCTCAGCTGTAAAGCCAATTCTTGTCTCTCATTATCTTGTGTACCTTAAGCCTCATTTATCAGGAATTAAAATTGTCACTCTTGCTTCTTTTTACTTTTAATTTTCCTTAGATTGGTAAATTTTTAACCAATCTCTGATACTCAATTGAGTTTTTTTCCTGTGAGTTTGAGATGTGTCTCAAAAAGTCAGTAGGTCATTGGATTTTGCTGTCTAGCCCAAGCTGCTGCCCTTTGTCTTTTTATGGGCAAGTTTAGGCTGCTAATATTCAGTGTAATGAAATATAATTGCAGATGATACTGCCATCTCTTACTTTTGTTTTTTGGTATTTTCCTTTATTCCCCATGGGGTGGTGTTGATGTAAGAGTAATTGAGACTTACTTTCTATTCTCCACTGAGCTGTGATTTTTTGGGTGCCATTTCCCATGTTTTGGTTTCTGGGTAGTTACACCTGGCGGTGATCTCATATTTATGTACTGAGGTTATTGCTTTTCTTCCCATAAACATCTGTATGGTAATATTCGTAGTTGGTTTTGTTTTTATGTATTTTCCAAATATTTTCTTATTTGAGAAAAAAATTTATTTCTTTTTCAAATTTGATATAAATCTTCACTGGAAAAAGATACTTGGGTTGCAGTTGTTGTCTTTCAAGTTCTAGTATGTGTTGGTCTGAATTTTTCCTGCATGGTCTCTTTAGAGAGGTCTAAGTTTATTCTTATCTGTTTACCTTTAGATGACTAATTTTTTCTCCTTTTCTTTGTTGTTAGACAAATTGACTACTCTATGTCTTGATGGTTGTGTGTGTATGTGTGTGTGTTTGTGTGTATATAGGGGGGTGGTAATATAATTGGTATTCTTTCTGTTTCTCCAGATGCTTATTATCTTTTCTTTTGTGACCTTGGGGCAATTTTCTTCTAAATAATGCCTTATAATTTTAACTGTAGTGTGTGGGGTACAGAAGGACTTCTCCCAAGTTGTCTTTGACCCTTTTCCCCCAAATATATGCCAAGCCCAAGATGCTGTTTTCAACACATGGTAAATGACTATACACTAAAAGGTCACCAAAAGAAGATCAGAGGCTTAGCTGCTATTGGAACAACCAGACTGTACAGTCTGGCTCATCTAAGTGGAATCCACTCCCTTTTGATATTGTACGCCTCCAAGGAGTACCTAAAGGCAAGTCTGGGACCACTCAAGAATGACTAAGGTTAGGCTACTATTTTGAGTCTAGGGTCCACCCATCATGCCACATATGTACCCCTATTCCTTCCCCTTACTATTGAGTGTGCACTCCTCATTCATTCTCCTCCTATTGCTTGTATTCTCTCTGTTACAACACCATTCTATGACAGTGGTCATACCCTGTAATCAGGGGGCTCGCATGCCCCCCATGATATACAAGCTTTTGGTTAGAAATGAAGCATCACAAGAGCTTTTTCATGCTCTCTCATCGCCCACCTCTCTCTGTATCCCCAAGGGGGGCTGATATGAGCAAAATACCATGAAATATGTCTCACTTCTTTATTTTACTCTCTTTCCTACCAGAGAGGTGGAACACAAAGCAAAAGAGGATAGAAGAAGGGAAAAACAGGATGCCGGTAGGCTCAAGTTAAGATTATCTTATAACCTTTTCTGGAGGAAGACAAGGAGTACTATCAGTCTAGTAATATTGGCATAGTAAGAAATCTTGTGTGAGCTACTCAAATCTAAAAAAGTAAGCCAAAGACTCTTTGAATGAGTATGAGTTAGGTGATGAAACTTTAGAAAAAAATGAAGAAGCTGGGACTGGTTTGTTATGTAAAACCTCTGATTCTCAACAAAACCTCATGAACAAAGCCTCTATGCTCTCAGAGGACTGCAGTCTCTGAAGGTCTAAAGGTGGTAGAACTCTAGAGGAAGCAAACTTCAAGACTCAAAGTGAGGCTATCAAACAATGCCATGAAGTTCCCTGGCTTTTAAAGTTGGGGAAAGCAAAGAAACAATACCAGCTGACTAGCAAGAAGTCTCTGAGATACCCAAACTTAAATTATGTGAAAGTCAAGAAGGCAGCATCAGACAGATAAGGCTTTATACAAAGCTGAGAAAACTAGGCCTCAATCAGAAAGTAAAATCATAAAACCATCAGTTTCCCTGCTGGAATTTAGTGTAGAAAAATCTAGAGTTTCTGAAACAATCAAGCAAGTCAGCACTGGAGGTAGAAATGACGATATTAGCACTGAAGAAATACAAACCGAGAGAGTTAATACTGAATATGAGCTCTGGAATTGGAGTTTAGCTGACCTGCCAATCCAGAAAACCAGCGCAGAAAATAGAAGCAAAGAGGCAAAGTATAGAAAAGCACCTTTACTTTCAAAGGTGGAAAATAATTGCAGAGGAAGGAAATTTAGAGATTAGAATGATTTTTTCTGTTACTAAAAAGCAGCACTGGACAATCAGCTTGGCTGCAAAAAGTATGGGCCAGAAACTCTGAGTTTGGGTTTAAAAGTATCCAGACTTTGCAACTTATGTAGAAATGGAAGTGATTGGACCAGTCAATGTAGCTCAAGATTCAGCAGTAAGAGCTTTCCATTAACAAACGCTTTCCACAGGAATATAGAGAAAGGAGTTTGATATAGACCCTGCCCAACAGAGAGAGCAAGGCAAGATATTGGCCTTCCTGAGAAAACAAAATCTTAGAGAGAAATTTCAGATTTAGCCAAACCCACTGTAGGAGGCCAGGCCCAACCAAACTTGTGAATGCTTAGCCTGTGTTCTCACTGCAGTAAGTTTGACTAACCAAGAGAAGGATCACGTGCCCTCACAGAAGCTTGTTGGTATGAAAAAGTAGGATTTTCTGTTTGAAACAGAAGTGCAGATTCAAATTAATATTGGAGTTTTTCAAACTTATGTAGTAGAGATAAAAACTGTCATGAAACTTGAAATTATTAAGACTGGCATTTGAATTCTTCTGCCTAAAGGACTATAGAATGCTTATTAAGAAAGTGTAACCTAAATTCTCAAGGTTTTTACTGGAATAATTGATCAGGATTATGAAAAAGAAATTAGCACAGTGATTCAATCTGATCTACCATGGTTCGTAAATGCAGATCGCTTAAGCCATATTTTGCTTCCTTGCGTTTCTAGAGCTAAAGTTTATATCTATCAGGAAAGAGTTCAGGGGTCATTTGGAAAAAGCTGCACCCCCACAAGGAATTAGAAATTGGAAGAAAAGGGTTTTTCAATTCTGGACGTGGGGTGATTTTCTTAGGGCATTCAGGGTGACTTAAGGTCTGCCCAGTAACTTCCTCTAAATCCAACAAGCAAGATGGTAAATCCTACAGTACAGAAAGCCTTAAGGACAATATGACTTAATTGAACCTGTAAGCTTATTGGTTGACATAGAGAAAAAAATATCTGTTTGGTAAGTTAGTTCAAAAACAATTGGATAAATTTATTAAAATTCTTTTCAATTTTTCACATCATCCTGTGCATGATACAAATTTTTCACAATTTTGTCAGCTCTCTAGAGGAGCTGGAAGCTGAAATTTGCATTAAAAATGAAATATATATTGCTGAGGTAACTTAAACACTTCCACCTTCCATACATTACCCAATTCTGAAATTATATCCTCATTATATATTTTGGCTAAAACTGAATCCCACTCTCTTCCGACTTCTGGTTTAGTTGTCTAGAATTTGAGGGTCTTTTTAGAGTACTGCTTTCACAGAAATACCACAAGTGAGAGACGTTAACCAATAGACCTCTCTTGTCTCATAGTTTAGGAGGGCAGAATTCAGAATTCAGGGTGCTGGCTCAGGAGCAGTGGTTCAAAACCTGTAGGTTGCAACTCCTTTGGGGATCAAATGACAGTTTCATGGGGTTGCCCAACTCATAACTGTAGGAAAATTACAGTTATGAAATAGCAATGAAAATAATTTTGATTGAGTGGTCACCACAACATGAGGAAGTGTCTTAAAGGGTAGCAGCCTTAAGAAGGTTGACAACCACTTATCTAGGGAAAGATCCCTTTGTTGGCTCTGCGGGAATGACCTCACTTTTTTGTTCTTCTGCTCTTACGTTACTTCTGATGATGTGGCTTCTCTTTCTCTGTGTCTCTGCTTCTCCTCTCTTGCTTCATCTCATTTATATCTCACAAAATATTGAGTCAAGATATACCCTGCACTAAAGACAATCTATTACTAAGGACTATAATCACAGATATGGACATTTGGATTTACAGTACATAATTGGATGGATTGGGGATGGGATGAGGCACCTAATAGAATTCATAGCACAATAAAATTCTAAAAATTGTTCAAATTAATAAATACCTATTTTTAGGAACCATTGATGGCTACATATTCCCCCCTTATCCTCATACCTGAACAATAAAACTACTACATATTTTAAAAGATATTCCAAAAAGAGGTACTGGATTCTCCCCAGAAAACTGCATCTAGAGTCACACTCTTGAGTTTGTTCTCTATCTTATTTGGCAGTGGGCAGTCAAACCTGTGTCTCAAATGAAAATGGCCCAAACGCCTATTATTCTAATGTGGAATGCAAGTTGCACACTTAGATCTCTCAGAGCTCAGAAGGGTTAAGAATAACTAAATTCTTTTCTACCCTTTGACCAGTTTCAAGCCCATGCAACTTTTTAAATTTAAAATTATTACAGAAAAACTAAAAAGAATGTCCTTTTGATTGTTTTAAGAAACCTTGCTAAGATATAGCCTCTTTAGCTACCTACATCCTAAATAGGGATTCTGTTAATGAATAGAACAGGCACAGCCTTTATGTACACAAATGATAAAAATTTTGTCTTATAAAATGATAAAAATAATTGCTAGCCTCTCTTTAAAGGATGTAAACAGTTTTAAAGGAACTGGGAAAAAATCCTATTTGGTGCTGAAAATAGTGGACTTCGTGTTCTCTCTCAGACCGTGTCTCTCTCGGAATGCAGCACCTTTATCAGACAGGAGGAATGTAGGTTGTCAAAGGTTCAGGATCAAGTAACTGTGAGTTGATGACTCAGGAAGGTGTGGAGGAATATCCTTGGTCGTGTAGGATTCCATTCAGCTACTTCAACAGATGGGGAAGCCCAAGGCCTATAAAAACACTGCCTGAGAGCCAGGTCTCACAGGACAACTCTTTCCCCTGGAAGGAGACTGCCATTGCAGCTCTCACCACGGGAGAGAGACTGGTTCCTCCTGAACGCCAGTCACCCGGCTGACAGCATCCAACACAGCTACAGTCCAGCGAACCTGGGTGCAGACCCTGACCATCCTGACCTCCAACGCCTCTTCAACTGTAACCATCCACTCTGCAAGGGCAACCATGTCTGCCACCAGCGTGGGCACAGTTCTCTTTGCCTTGTTGCTCCTGTTCACTCGCTGCAGCTGGGTAAGTAAGGCCAATCCTGTCTGTGAATCCAGAAGTGGGGGTAGGCGGGAGAAGGGGGTGTGTCTCACAGAGCTGGGAAGGGGTGGTGGTCCTCGACTCCATCCAGCGAGGCAGTCGATGACCATCACCTCTCTCCAGAGTTCCTCAGCTGACGAATGCAGCAAGCCCTGCCAGTGTGTTGCCACTGAAGCACCCAGCTGCCACGTTGACGTGTCCCTGGTGCTTGATGGCTGCGGATGCTGCCTTATGTGCGCCAAGCAGCTAAATGAGACGTGCACGAAGCTTGACGTCTGTGACGAGCAGAAGGACCTCTACTGTAGCTTCGAATCCCCTAGTGATGGCAGCATTGGAGTGTGCAGAGGTAGGACTTACAGATCCGGCTCCCGTGTGACTTAGTGTCCGCCCACCTCGTCTCACCCGCAAGAAATCAAATTTCAAATTACACTAGCTGCTCATAAACCATCCACATCCCTGACATGCTTATACTTCCAGCTCCAGGAAATAATCTAACACAAACCCTGCATCTCCTTCCTCTCCTTCAGCTAAGGAAGGTGTCTCCTGCTACATTAAAGGGAAGGAGTATAAGAGTGGAGAGATATTCCAGAGTGGCTGCACCGGAAGGTGCACTTGCAAGAGTGGGAAAGTGGATTGCGTGCCCCTGTGCCCTCCACCCAATATCCTGCCCCGCCCTGACTGCCCCTCCCCACAGCTGGTCAAGATTCCAGGGAAATGCTGCAAGGAGTGGGCTTGTATTGAGCTCAAGAACCACACATTGAATAGCTCTGCCCTGGCAGGTGAGTTGATTCATGAATGTCCTCTGTGTGATGCACTCCTGTCAAAAACAGTGGACGGAGAGGCTGAGTCTTATCAGTGGACTTACCTAGATCTTGTGTGCTTTGCCCGCATAGCTGATGAACTTGAAGAGCCTGATATCCCATACCCAACTATGATGAAGCCAAACTGCCAGGTCCACACCACAGAGTGGAGCGCCTGTTCCAAGACGTGTGGGGTGGGCATCTCCACACGGTACACCAATGACAACGCTGACTGCGTGGAGGAACAGCAGTCCCGCCTCTGCTTCCTCCGACCTTGTCAAGGGGAACTGGAAGAAGAGATAAAGGTATCTATCTTGCTTTTCTGTTTTTATTCACTAATTTTCCTGAAATGCAAATAAATAGGACCAAAACTTAGGTCCTTTACCAGTCTTTCCATTAGAGGCCCATTATTTTCCACCAGACACTAACCTTTGAGCTATTTAAAGGAACTAGGATGTTGTGTAATGGAATCCACCAGTTTCCCACTACAAACTTCTCCACAGTGCTAGCAATTTTGAGGCATCCTAAGACAAGCTGTTTCTGGAAAACTTGGAAGTGAGACTCAAATTTCCTCTCTTCAAAATATAAACCAAAGGGGGCGGGAGGTGGCAAAAACATATATAAGCCAAAGTCAGACAAAATTAAGACTGCATCTAGCAATAACGAGTTCAAATAAGCCACTTGTTACATAAAGTCAATTTTTTCTTCTATGTCTTTCTTAGGAGGACACAGAGTGCATCCCTACCATTCCCATGCCCCATGGTATGAAGTTGCAGTTTGATAGCTGCATCAGTGTGAAGACCTACCATCTCAATACCTGTGGAGTCTGCAGCGATGGCCAGTGCTGCACACCTGAAAACACCGCCACTCTGCCCGTGGACATGAGGTGTGCTCATGGTGAAGTCATAGTGATGAATATGATGTTCATCCAGAACTGCAAATGCCATTTCAATTGCACTATCGAAAGTGACAGCTTATATTCATTATTCTAGAAGACGATGCCTGGAGACATGGCTTAATGACAGAGAGTGAGAGATACTATATCAATAGACAGTAACTTGAAGTGATTTACAACTTTTTTGTGGGCATCACTGCCCTGATGGGAGTAGGAAGCCCAACCTTGCTCCTGGAGAGCTGCTGCTGGATTTGAACTGCTAAATCAGTGGGCCGCAGTCCTGCACACAACCACTATGTCACCGGGGTTCAGCCTGTGATTTACATCTTTCTGTATGTGTAAAACATGAATTCATTTAACACAACTTATTTAAATCTATTTTTCTAAGAGGGAAAATTAATTCCCACCTGGATCAAAACATCTTTCAATGTCAGACACTGGTTTGAAAAGTAAAACTTGATAGTGACATCACAGTAGCACACAACACCATGGTTTCTTATTGGGTGTGGTTTAGGGAGCAGAAGGAGGGCACCAGGAGACATAGAGTAACCTTGGGAACAATGTCATCCTAAAGTGGAAAGGGGCCATTTTGTGGAAATATAATGTAGAAGGAACATTCGAGTATGCTCAGTGTCCGTCCTGCAATGTGTGTTCTCAGGCTATCAAGTAGTTGAGTCAAGGTGTTCTGGAAGTCAGAACAGTACACTCAGTTTTGATGTTCTCAATTGAATGGCAGTGTTCAAGAATCAGAATCCTGTCTGTTAGCTTGGACACTTTGTGGCAAGTTAGTTTGACTGTAACAAGCCAGACTTGGCATTTTTTCTATTGATGATATTGTGTAAGTATTGCTTTGTAGAACTATTTAAGTTAAAGTTGTTTGCTTTTGCTGTCGATGCCTGAGCATTTCAAATGTTTTGCCTACACGTCTGTTCATCAGAGGAAGAATGAAAGGGAATATTTCAAAGCATGAACAAAGTTGATGCTCACATGGAAACCGTGTTCAGTTACAGTAACAGTCCATCCAGATAGGTTGTTTGCTAAAGTTGAGGTAGCAGTGTCTACAGAAGTCTGATATGCAATTGGAAATGTGTCAACCTTACTTTTAATGAACAAGTTGTCTTTATTCAAAAAGAAGAGTTATGTGATGATCAATTTTTCCACGGGGTAAAGGTTTTTCCTAAATTGACTATGAGTGTTCTGGACAGTTTCTGTTTTTAGAACATGACCAATAGTTACAAATTTGTACCTACCTATTTAAAAATAAAGTATATATAACTTCTATAAAGGTCTTCCAATACATTTATTCTTCTAAACAAGTCTCTGTTCTCTTGGGTATAAATGGAAAGGGTTTATTTACATGGTACAACAATTTACCCAAATTTTTAAAAATTATTTTATTGAGGGCTCATACAGTTCCCATCACATTCCATATATTGTATGAAAAGCACATTTGTACACTTGTTGCCATCAACATTCTCAAAACATTTTCTTTCCACTTAAGTGTCTTATATTTCCCCTCCCTCCCCACACCCCCTCCTACATGGACCCTCATTAATTTATAAATTATTACTATTTTGTCTTATTCTACACTGTCTGATGTCTCCCTTCACCCACTTCCCTGTGTCTGTACCCCAGAGAGGAGGTTATATGTAGTTCCTTATAATTGGTTCCCCCTTTCTACTCCACCTTCACTCCACTCTTCCGGTATTGCCACTCTCACCACAGGTCCTCAAGCTGTCATCTGCCATATATTCCCCATGTTTCTGGTTCTTATCTGTACTGGTGTACATTCCGGGTGTTACCAGACTTGTAAAGTAGAATTGGAATTATGATAGTGGGGGAGGTGGGGTGGAGAGGAAACATTTATGAACTAGAGGAAACTGGCATATTTCATCATTGCTACCCTGTACCCTGACTGGTTCCTCTTCACAACCCTTTGGTAAGGGGATGTCACTTCACCTACAGATGGGCTTTGGGTCCCCAATCTGTACTCCTCCTTCCTTATAATGATTTAAATTTTGGTTCTTTGATGCCTGATTACTGACCCCCTTGACACCTCATGGACACACAGGCTGGTGTGCTTCTTCCATGTGGGCTTTGTTGCTTCTGAGCTAGATGGATGCTTGCTTACTTTCAAACCTTTAAGCCCCCAGATGCCATATCTTTTGATAACCGGGCACCATCAGCTTTCTTCACCACTTTTGTTTATGCACACATTTGTCTCCAGTGATCATGTTGGGAAGGTGACCATCATGAAATACCATTTGAATAAAATAAAGTGTTCTTGCATTGAGAAAGTAGTTGAGTGGAGGTCCAATGCCAATCTTCTGCCTTAATACTAACCCTATATGGGTTTGCACATAGATATATTTCCCTATCATCATATAAAAATATATTTACTGATGTAAATATATGCATCTTTTAGACCTCTGGTATACACCCTTAGTATTGGCCTTGCTGTGATGGGGTCAGACAGGGTACAATCCTGACTTCACCATTGTTGTCCCCATAGGGCCTTGTGTCAGCGAGGGACTTCTTGTTTCATAGTTCAGCCAGCCATATGGTCCTCTCTGTGCTTTGGCTGTTCCTAGTGGAGAGATTGTCCTGAAGGCTCAGTGGGCCAGGATGCATTCCACTCTCTACTCCTTCCCCTTCGTTTGCTCTCATGTGCTCTGGTCAGACATGTCTCTCTCCCTGAGCTACAGCTTCAGTATTGTCCTCCAAAACAAACTTCCCTAGGGGGAGGGGTAGCTGTTCAAGTAGCTGAGATTGGTCCTGGGCTCTCATTCCCCTCCCTGCTCCATGCCGTCATGCTGCATTCACATCTTTGGACAACAAGTTTAAGTTTGGTTCCTTTATTCCTGTGGAGATATAAACACTATGCTCCCCTTGGGTGGCTTATTGCCCTGTTCCCCACTGTACATTCCATCTTCCCCCTCCTCAGTTGGCTACCATATGTAGCTCAAAATTTGGTCTGGTTCCTACTATACTACCTGTGCCTCACCCCAGGAACTTCTGTATGCAGTAGCTTTTCACCCTATGCCCCTTTTGCATTTTTTAAGCTTACCTTTGCAGACGCAAGTTGCACTGTCCTTTTGCACTTGGCTTATTTCACTTAGCATAATTTCTTCCAGTTCTTCTCACACAGGGATGTGCTTCATGCATTCATCACTGCTTTTCAACTATGTGTATTACTCCATTGTATGTATGTACCACAGCTATTTAGTCCATTTATCAGTTGATGGAAATTTTGGTTGCTTCCAACTGCTTGCAATTGTGAACTGTGCTGTGATGAACATTGGAGCACAGATATCTGGCCATGGATTGTGTCTTGTCTCTTCTGGGTATATGCCTAGTAGGGAGACTGCTGGATAGTACAGTAGTTCAATTTGCATCTGTTTTAGATGTCCCCAAATTGATTTCCATAGTGGTTGTACATACCTACAGGTCCACCAGCAGTGGATGAGAGTTCCTGTCTCCCCACAGACCTTCCAACACTTGTTCCTTTCTGATTTTTTGAATGGGTTATCTTTGAGGTATTAGCAGGTATCTTGTTGTTTTAATTTGCATTTCTCTTATGGCTAATCATTGGGAACATTTTCATATGGTTATTGGTCACTCAGATTTCTCCCACTGTGAAACTTCTGTTCAGGTCCTTTGTCCAGTGGACTGTTGGTTTATTCTTTTTGGAAGCTATCAGGGTAGTGTAGATTTTAGTAATTAGAACTTTGTCTGATGTGTCATTGCTAAAGATGTTTCCTCAGTCTGTTGGCTTTCTTATTACTCTCTTGATGAATTCTTTTGAAGCACACAGGTGTTTCATCTTCAGTATATCCCACTTGTCAACTTGTGCCTCATCTGTGTTTGTGTCCTTTCCTATTTCTGATAACGTATGCACTCCCTGTGCCAAAGTTCTCAGCTTGGTCCCAATTCCCTCATGTAGGGTCCTTATAGCTTGGTGTATTACCTAGAAGTCTGTGATTCACTTTGAGTTCATTCTTTGCATGGAGTGAGACAAGGGTCTTCGTTCATTTTTTTTCTGCAGGTAGATACTCATTTTTTCCAGCACCACTTGTTGAAGAGGGCATCTGCTTCCCATTTGACATTTTTGGGATCATTATAAAAGATCAATTGCCTGTATGCTGATGATTTTATATCTATGATTTCAGTTCTTTTCCATTGGTCTGAGTGTATATCATCATATGAATACCATGTGGTTTTGACCACAATGACTATATCGTATGTGCTATAGTCAGGTAAAGCAAGTCCTCCCACTGTGTTCTTATTCTTGAGGAGTTCTCTGCTAACTCTGGGCTTCTTCCCTCTCCATATTAAGTTGGTGATTTTTTTTCCATTTCTTTGAACAAAGATGAGGGTAATTGAATCAGAATTACATTAAACTTGTATAGTACCTTGGGTAGAACTGACATCTTTATATTGATTCTTCTGATCCATGAGCATGGTATATTCTTCATTTGTTGAGGTCACTCTTGGTTTCTTATAATAGTATTCAGTAATTTTTGTCATATAGATTTTTTGTTCTTTTAGTTAGGTATATCCCTAGATATTTCAATTTGTGCTTGGGTATTTTGATGGGTACAACCTTTTTTATCTCCTCTTCTCTGCTCTTATCTGATGTGTATAGCTGTCCAATCGGCATCTGTTTGATGATCTTGTTTCTTGCCATTATCCCATACTCCGTTATTGTTTCTAGTACTCTCCATGTGGACCTTTTTGGATTTTCCATATAAAAAAATCATATCATCCACAAATAGCGATAGCTTCACCTCTTCCTTCCCCAGGTGAAAATCTTTGATGTCTTTTCTTTGCCTTATGCTATATTAAATAAGAGTAGAGCCAAGAGGCATCCTTGTTTGATTCCCTTTTTCAGTGGGATTGTTAGTCTTTTCTCCATTGATTACAACATTGCCTTTTGGTTTTTCATATATAACATATGTT
This sequence comes from Nesogale talazaci, assembly GCA_004026705.1. NCBI lineage: Eukaryota > Metazoa > Chordata > Mammalia > Afrosoricida > Tenrecidae > Nesogale > Nesogale talazaci. The sequence continues at coordinate 32,505 of PVJH01008532.1, read as the reverse complement.
ATCTTGAGGAATTTTCCTTCCATTCCTGTATTCTATAGTGTCTTAAACAGGAATTGGTGTTGGATATTTATCAATTTTTTTCTGCATCTATTGGTTTTATCATGTGGTTCTTATAGCTTTTCATGTCAATGTGGTGAATGGTACTAATGATCTTTTGTATGTTGATCCATCCCTGCATCCTGGGTATGAACTCCACTTGGTTGTGGTGAATTATTTGTTTTATATACTTTTGTGTTCTATTGGCCAGTATTTTGTTAAGGATCCATGCATCAATATTCACTAGGGATATTGGTCTTTAGTTCTCTATTCTTGTGGGATCCCAGCTCAGTTTCAGTATCAGTGTTATGCTAGCTTCATATAAGGAGTTTGCCATTTTTTTGCTCTGTTTTGGACGAGTTTGTGTTGGAATGGTGTCAGTTCTTCCCTGAATGCTTGGTAGAATTCGCCTGTGAAACCATTTGGTCTAAGGAATTTTTTGTTGTTGTTGGCAATCTCTTGATAACCAACCTTGTCTATATCTTCTATTGCTATGGGTCTGTTAAGATCCTTGACATCCATTGTGGAGAATCTAGGGAGGGATTGTTTTTCCAAGAATTTGTTCATGCCTTCCAACTTATTGAATTCACTGGACTTTAGTCTTTTGTAGTACTGTGTAATTTTCCTTTTGATTACAGTAGGGTTAGTTGTAATGTCCCCCCTTTCAGCCCTCATTCTTGCTATTCAAATTTATTCCCTCCTTTCTTTGGTTAAGTTTGCGAGAATTGTGCCAATTCTGTTATTTCTTTCAAAGAACCAACCATTACCAGCATTAATTTTTCCATTGTTTTCTTTTTTTCCTCTCCTGAATCTCAGGCCTGATTTTTATTATTTATTTTCTTTTGCTGTTGGTGGGATTGTCCTATTGACTCTGCTATACTTATTGTAAATTATGTGCCAGCATATCAGTTATGAGACTATCTTCCTTTTTCAGGTGTGCATGTAGTGCTATGAAACTTCTTCTGACAACTGCCTTTGCTGTGTCCCATAAATTTTGGTATGTCGTGGTTACCTTCTCATTGGCTTCTAAAAATTTCCTAATTGCATCTCTTATCTGGGGCACTATGGATTTATCTGGCAATAGAAAATTATTCATTATCCAGTTGTTTGCTCTTGCTTTCCTCATCTTTCTTTTGTTGATTTCCAACCTTATGGCACAGTGGTCAGAGAAAGAGGTATGCATGATATCAATGTGCTTAAATTTATGTAGATTCATTTTATGCCCCAGATTATCTATCTTAGAATATGTGCCATGTGAGAATGAAAAGAATGTGATTTTTTTGGTATGTGCATGCAAAGCTCTGTAGATATATATCAAGTCAAATTGTATAATTATACTGTTTAGATCTCTAGCCTCCTTGTTGAGTTTCTTTTCCTGTGATGTATCTTTCTCACAAAGTGGTGTGTTGAAGTCACCTACTATAATTGTTGAGGCTGTGATTTCTTTTTTCATCTTTTGGAGTGTTTGTTTACATATTCAGTGGGTCTCTCATTTGGGGAATATATGTTTTAAATGCTTATTGGTTCACTGTCTACCATTTCCTTGAGTATTACATATTGTCACTCCTTATCTCTTTGTGGTTTGCATTGTGAGATGAATTTTTTCTGGGTTTAGGGTTGCTACCCCTGCTTTATTTGAATTGTTGTTTGCTTGGTATGCCTTTCTCCAGTCTTTGCCTTTCAGCCTATTTTGTCTGTAATCTTGTGATGTGCCTCCTGTAGGCAGCAGGTTGATGAATTTGTGTTTTCTAAGCCAGTCTGCTAGCCTCAAAAGATGCTAGCTTCAGTCCATTAGTATTTAGGGCTATTGTCTCCATCTGTGGCCTCTGTGATATCATCTTATACCTTTTGTGTTGGGTGTTTCCCTACCTCCCTCCCTTTCTTTCCAGTGTATGTGTGTGTGATGGTTGATCATTCTTTACTTCTTTCCACTCTTAAGCCAATTCTATCCTCGAGGGACTGTTTTCTCTTTGTTGCCCTCTGGGTAAAGCTGTTCTTTGTAACAGTCACTTATTTATGCTTGGTGAATGCTTTTCCTCTACCCATACTGGGTCATCAAGGATATTTTGTAAGGCTGAATTTCTTCTGGTGTATTCTTTGAGTTTTTCCTTGTGTGAGAAAACTCTTAATTCTCCATCTATCTTGATAGATAATTTAGCTGGGGAGAGTTTTCTTGGGTTTGCGTTAATTTCCTTCAATTTTGGAATATTTTAGTTAACTCTCTCCTCTTCTTCATAGTGTTCACTGATAGATCTGAGCATATTCTTATTTGGGAAACGTTATATGTTATTTCTTGTTTTTCCTTAGCTGCCCTCTTGATTTTTCTTCTTTTCCTCATTGTTTGATGGTTTAATTATTATGTGTTTTGGTGTCTTCTTCTTGGGATTCAGTCTAGCTGGTGTTTTTTCAGTCTTCTGAATGGTTGCCTTGTTTTCATTCATTAATCTGAGGGTTTTCCTCCAAGAATTATCTGACTATTGTTGCAAAAGACTTCTTTGTTGTATCTTCATCTGATGATTGGATTTTTTGTGGACTTACAAGAATGGTTCTGTACTGTGTGATCTCACAAGAAACTGTGATGGTGTAGCCATCGGCAACTTGGGGCATCACAGGGGAGCAAATGGGGTTGCATGCTGCAAGGGGAGTGTCTCAGAAGACTGGTGGTTTGCCTGCTTTTGTGTATAGCAAGGCAAATGTTGGACGAGATTGCCCTAGTCAGGTAGATCGCTGCAGAGGTTGGACAGTGGTTCCTGCATCAGCATGTACCTTTGACAGGTGTTGGTTGAACATTTTTAGGCCATGTGAGGCACTAAACCTGGTGGGAGGAAGTTACCTTAGTCACATGGGACCACAGAAGATAGATAATAGCTCTGTCAGCCCCAAAGGCAGTAATTCCCCTGGAAGAAGTTGGTGGAATATCCCTTGGTGGAGGGTGTGTGGGTTTCTTCAACCTTAGGCTACATTGCATAGGGTGGGACTCTCCCAGCTGGGTGTACCAGGCATAATTACTCTGGAGTGAGGGGAGTGGTCTGGAGATCCATAATGGTGTTTGAGAATAAATGGAAGAGACTAAGAGGAAAGACACCAAAGAACTACACCTCCTGAACCTGTGGGGAGTGGAGAGAAAAGAGGGAACCAACCCTAGTCAGTCTTCACTGAGGTAAGCCAAAAGCTCCTAACCTGTCTAAACTGTGTGGATCTGTGCCTACTTATCTGTATGATGGTTCGCCTGCCATCCAGCAGTGTGGAATTTCCCTCTTAGTGACTCTTCTGGACTGATTTCTGTGGACTCTCTCTGGTATGTGCTACTCAGATGCCATTTTCTGGAAGTCTCCAATAATTCTTTTTAAGTATTTTGTATCATATATTTGCTTAGAAATGGGCAATTTGTTTGCAAGGAATTTTTTATGTAAGTATATTTAACTTTGACTCCATAGTATTCTCAAGGACTCTCAAGTACTCTTATTGAACACAGTCATGTAGTCTTTATGTTCACAGTACTTCATATACAGTATGAAGCCAATACTCTTGTTATTTAACCTCCACTAACCCTTATTTGATCTCACGTGTCCCTGTTTACTGAACCCTGGTGGGTTAGTGCATTATGCACTGTGCTGATAACTGCAAATCCAGTGGTTCAAACCCAACAGATTTGGGGGAGAAAATGAGACTTTCTGCTCCCATAAAAGTTTTACATCTTTGGAAACCCACAGGAGTAGTTCTATCCTGTTTTATGATTATTGTAAGTCAGAATCAACTCAATGCTAGCATATTTGGAGTGAGTTTTTATGGCCTTGTTTGTATTAATATCCCTGTGGCCACTTTAGGCAGTTTGCTTTCAGTTGTTGACTTCACAAATGGAGACTAAGTCCATTGTTGAGGTTGCATCTTCTGTAATATATACAATCCAGGTGTTAAATATTAGAAATATAAAATGAACTGAACATTGATATATTCCATCTCATCAGTTTCACTTCGTTTGTACAGTTATTTTTCAGTCGCCAACATAGCAAAATACAATTAGATGGTGACATCAGCAGAAAAAAGAGATAAGCAAATCTTTCATTCACTAGTGTTCAGAGAAATTTGTCTGGAATTAAAATCAGCATTTCTCTTTTCTTAATTCTATTTGTTTATCTAGAATTCAAGGTTAACCTATCATACCATTTTGCTTCTGAAAGATCAAATGAGAAATTTCAAGAAATCTAGTGTTCAAATGAGACTAGATGTATCCAGACTTTTATTAAAAAGTGAGCTAAACGGACAAACCGAAGAAGACATCAAGGTCTACCATCTATGCAGGGTGTTGTTTTTTGTTTGCTTTTTACCAAAATAGAGTATCTGAGAAGTTTAGGGGCAGAAAATAAATAGCCACTGACAAACAAAGCTATCACAGCATAATTAGCAAGGTTGTAGTAACCGTGTTATCCAGGAGACAAAAATACTCCTAAAAATAAAGATTAATTCTACAAACACTGATACAAACCACAAAGGAAAAACTTCCCATGCTCAAAAGTGAATAATATTTGTGGAAAAGCATCAGATTTCAGGGATATAACCACAAACATATATAGCAACACTGCAAGGAGCTGCACCCCAGTGTTACAAACCTGCATATATGTACAAACACAGATACACACACAGGTGGAGTGGTTGTACAGTGCACAACTCACCTTTTACTTTTGACAATTAATCCCTAGCTGGAAAAATAACGCCACTATAAGTGAACCTGGTTGTTCCAGAAAGATTTTGTGAAGTTCTAGGAAGATAGTAGTGGTGAAAACATAGATTTTGTATTCTATATATCTTTTCATTAAAAGGGAGCATGAGAAAATAAATGGTCAAAAATAAAGAAAGAAAATAAATGGCAAAATCAAAACCGCATGAACAAACTTAGAGGAGAAGTAAGCAGGGTTTGACCCTGTAAAAGGAAGTGGAGGCAAATCATAAGACTCGCACTGTGCGAACATTTGTGTGGGAAACACAAGGAAACAATGATCTCTGATGTCTATCAGCATTGAGGAACTCCAAAATAATAGCAAGTTATGTTAGACTGGGTTTTCTAGAAAAATAAAGCATTGACACTCAATATATGAAGTAAATTTTTATCAGGAAAGGGGCCCAAGCAGCCACAGAGTGGACACGCCAAGCCCCCCTCCAGTTCATGGCCAGATGACTGCTGGAGCTTCGAAGGCACCTCTCAGCTCCAGCATATTCCAGAGTGATGAACCAGGAAATAGGAAGATCACAGGCCAATGGAGATGCAGTCCAGGAAATCCAATGTTTCCAGGGAATCTGGCATTTCACCAGAACAATGCCATTCCACGAAGCCAGAGAAAAGATTTAGACCAGCAGGAAGATGAGAGATAACCAACCTCACACAGCATTTCTTACACATGTCAAAAAGCACATACTCCTACAGAGATGGAATCCTATTTTAACCGAATAGATGGGCTTTGCCCATTTCTTCTTACAGGTATGGCATAGTTGACAAAAAATATAAGGAAAAGCAAAAAATAAAAAAAATCACCCAGGTATAAATAGGAGCCCAATTGTGAAACAGCTTCTGAGATTGGTAATGGTTTGGTCTACTCTCACAAAACTAAAAGACTCTCTAACACAGTGGTCCTTCCTAAGTCTTACCTTTAATACAGTTCCTCATTTTGTGGTGACCCCCCAACCATAGCATTATTGCTTCTTAACTGTAATTTTGCTTCTTGCATGAATCTTAATAGAAATATCTGACATGCAGGATGTATTTTCCTAGTTACAAATTGAACATAACTAAAGCATAGTGATTAATCACAAAACATATGTAATCATATATTGTGAAATAGGTATTTCTAGTTACAAGTCAATGAAATCTTGTCTTGAAGAATGGGTAATAGGGCATATCTGCATGTGGGGACCTGCCAGGAGATTGATAGAGGAGTGATGTCTCAGTTCCTAAGATTATCAGAAATACCTGTTTTCTGATAGTGTTAGGCAACTCCTGTGAAAAGTTCAATCAGCCCCCAAAGGTGTTGCAACCCACAGTTTGAGAACAACTGTTTGAACAGGACAGAGCCACACACTGTTGTAAATAGAATAAAAAATAAATTTTGACTAATAGGAAATAAGATAGAAACTCCAAACTAAAAGAAAGGAAATTTAAATAGGAATATTAGGCAAATGGCTATAGTTTTTTGAGGCCACATAAAAACACTGCAAAGAAGGAAGCTTTATTAGAAAATCTATTCCAATCATGCTGCTGTTCTGAACAAAGTTTAGGGAAACTAATTTCACATTTAAGAAAATAAAACATCATAGTCTAATCTATTAAAATATGATTAAATTAAGAATAGGGCAGAAAAATATCCTTAAACAGAAAAAAATATGCTAGAAATCTGTATCCTCAAAACTCTAAGTGGTTATACTTGCTTCTCACTTATTAACAAAGTTAGATTACACAAGTGGATTTCAGTGTTTTAAACACATTAACTAAGCCCACATATGAAGGAACTATTTCAAACTGGAAGTCGTTGTTTCTCTTTTAAAGCATTTTATTGGGGCTCATTCTCTTATTGTGTCAAGCATATTTGCCATCATCATTCTCAAAACATTTTCTTTCTATTTGAGCACTTGGTATCAGCTCCTCCTTTTTCTCCTCCTTCCCCATGCCCCCTCCATCACAAACACTTATTAATCTATAAATTATTGCTATTTTTCATATCTTACACTGTATAATGTCTTCCTCCACCCACTTTTCTGTTGTCAGTCCCCAAGGGAGTGGGATATGTGCAGATTCTTGTCATTGATTCCTCCTTTACATCCCATCTTTCACTTACCTTCATGGTATCACTACTCTCATTATTGGCACCAAAGGGTTTATCTCTCCTGGATTATCTGTGTTTCTAATTCTTATCTGTACCAGTGTACACCCTCTGATCTATCCAGATTTGTAAGGTAAAATTGGAGCCATGGTAATGTGGAGGGGAGAGGTAGGGGAACATTAAAGAACTAGAGGAAAGTTGTATGTTTTATTGTTGCTCTACTGCACCCTGACTGGCTCATCTCCTCCCTGCAACCATTCTGAAAGGGAGAGGTCCAGTTGTCTACACATGGGTTTTAAACTCCCAGTCTTCTTTGATGCCTGATACCTAATCCTTTTGACACCTCATGACCACACAAGCTGGTGGGCTTTTTCCAAGTGGGCTTCGTTGCTTTTAAGTTATATGGCTGTTTGTTTACCTTCAAGCCTTTATATTATGATAATGGGGCACATTAGCTTTCTTCATCACTTCTGCTTATTCACCCATTTGTCTTTAGTGATTGTATTGAGAAGGCGAGCACACCATAACATAATTTTTTGTTATTTGATGCCTGATAACTGATCCCTTCAGTTCATCATGATCACACAGGTGAGCATCATGGAATGCCAGTTTCAAAGAACAAAGTGTTCTTGTATTGAGGGAGTATTTGAGTGGAGGCTCAATGTCCACCTTCTACTTTAATGTTAAACCTATAAATATATGCACATAGATCTATTTCCCCATCATCATATAAAAATATTTTTACATATATATATGCCTGTATTTAGACTTTAAATGTCCTTTGATACCTAGTTCTTTCCTCTATTTCCTTTTACTTTCTTCTTGTTCCACTATCGTGTTCAACCTACATTTATGTTTCAGTAGTTCCTCTTTGTTACATTACCCTTGATCAAACCCCACCAGACCTCCTACATCCTCCATGCCATCGATTTTGGATAACTTGTTCTCTTGTCCCTGGGTTTGTTAACACCTACTTCCTTTCCTCTACTTCCCCTTTTCCCACATTCTTCCAGAACCATTAGCCACATTGTTTTCTCCTCCAGATAGTTTAAACTGCTTATGGACATTTTTTAAAATCTTTGTTTGCTTGAACTTAAATTGTTTGCTAGGAAACTAAGAGAGCACAATTTGAGATCCAGAACAACTTGAACATGCTATAACTCTTCAGGAGGTGGTTTCTCAATGAAAACACCTTCTTCTCACCTCTTGAGACCTTGCTATCACTGTACGCTGCTGGGGCCTTCAGCATGGCATTCCCCCTGGGCCACTATATAGTCAAGTGCTACAACTCTCAGCTTTGTGGTCAGCAAGTATGTCTGTCTCCTGGTTGATCTCGTGCTGTTCAAATACCACATAGTGAACTACGCAATGTTGACCTATTTCTCTGCCCTAATTACATTTAAACTTTTTGGAAGGGAGAACAAATTTAGAGTGACTAAACCTAAATCAAGTTCTACATGTACAGAATTGTCTTTTGGCTGCCCTTTCTGGTTAATATTGGAGATTTTAGAGTGCTGTGCACCCAATTCAACAAGGTTCTATCCCTGAGGGTTGTAAGGGATGCCTTTTATGTGATGAGTATTCCAATCTTGGGGTATTCTCAATTTTCGGATGTGTTGGGGTGCCCATCAAAGCAAAATAAGAAGGAAAATGGCTGATGACCTGCTTTGTAGATTGTCCAGTCATGGCTGACACCCATAAAGATCCTCACCTTGTGTCTATAGTTACGTGTACAGCTCCGAGCCGTTCAGATGAGGCTATGTGAGTGGCATTCATTGCCTGAGTGCGTTCGACAGAACTCCACCTGGATTAACTCCATCAGGTCCCTCTCTCAGTGATGTTTGCTCACAGTGAGTACATTCTGTGACAATCTGTCTGGCGAGGGCAGTCATTAGATGATATCACCTTTGTCTTAAGCCAGTGGCATTGTTGTGCAGACTTTGATGTTCATCTTTGGGGAGTGTAAGAGTAGTGAATGCCTTTCGAATGAAGACATCTGCTTTACTATTTCCCACAGGAATTGGCCCTGACAACTGGGTGTGTGCTCTCCTGTGCTATGTGAAGAACGGATGGAGGGCAGACCTTCTTTGAGTCTGTGGAGTGATGAATGACTTACTGATGTCAGAGTGCGGGTCTGACACAGTTTTCAGTTTTGCTGGTTCAATGGAAGAACACACCTTTACTGTATATGCTGAACCACTAATTATATTAATAGGCTGCTTTACATCTTTGACTAGAAGAATGAGAGCAAATATTTCTGTTTTCTGAAGAGATGTATAGCAAGTTTGAAATAAATGACCAAAGGAGTCCCAGTAAGCTACTACACCATTGCTGGAGTTCTCTGTAAAGGAAGTTGGGTCTTCCTCAGTTGACTGATAGATGAGACTTGGCTAATAATACAGGGAATTCATTTTAGGAACACCAAGAACTTCAAATTTTCCACAATATTCAGCTAATGTTCTCTGAAAATCTGTAGAACATCCCCAAAGAGTTTGTACATGAGCTGAAATGTAAGTCAAAATTATGATTGATGGATCATACCCACTCAATTGTCGGCAGTGATTCTGGTCTCTAGTGACCAGCTGGGCTATTTGTTCCCAATGAGGCGGAACAACTTTGGAGCCAGTGTTGCTCAGATGTAGCCACTCTAGAGGTGTATCCCCTTGTGCTAGCATGACATAGGGGGTGATGGGTGTGTGGAAAAGGACAACGTGGATCCTTTTATCTGCTTCATCCAATAAATCTTCCCTTGGTTGGTATGTTCTTCTATAAATTGTAACTTATGACAAACTTCAGGGGTGAGTTCTCTAGAATTATCTGGTTGTGTGTCCCCTTTTATTGTGTCAAAGTGTTTGAACTCTTTTGTGGGGACCCTCAGGACAGATCTTACCCAAATTATGTCTCTTCCTACCTGAGAGGTGGCCTCTTTGGTATTCATACAAATTGGTTGTACTGTCTCCTTAGGCACTAGAATTTAGGTATCATCCACATAGTGGATGATGTATGCCTCAGAAAAAATTATATAGCTGGTTTTATTACTTTACCCATGAAAAAGGGACATATTGAGTGTGCTATTCATCATGCCCTGAGCTAAGGATTTCATTTTAAATTTTTATTTGGAACCCTATCAATTAACTCTGGGAATGGTGCGAGTGAATGCATCACAGTCATCAGTATTTAAATAGACAGTGTAAAGACCAGCTTTCCAATATGTCGTTACTGAACTCTGTCATTGGGGATCATGCTAGGTCTACTTAGAGGGCCTCCACTAGTGGTAAAATCAAATTAATAGTTCTTAAGTCTATGCACATATGCCAGTTATCAGATTTCTTAATTACAATTGCAGAGGAATTCCAAGATATAAAAATTTCTTCAATAAAATCTTCTCATAACAACTTTTAAACTAACTCATGCAGAGCCTGCAATTTCTCTTCCATAAGGAATCATAGCTCCCCCAATATCGGATTATTGGGCTTCCACTACAGTGCAGACCTCATAAAGCAGTCCTGATTAAAAGATGAGCATTTTCTAATCCATACCAGCTATCTTTAAGACCAGCCTTGATTGGAGGATCTCCTTGTTGTTTTTTACTTTGGTCTCTCCCTTTTATCCTATTTTCCTTATGTTGAAATCAGTGGTCATGAGCATAAGTACAGGTTTAATTGAACTTAACTGACCTTCAGGCCCTGTAATCTGTAGGAGTTTACGTTTCCATAGTTTTTCCTTGTCAGTTTCTCCTATTTCCTCCATGTTGGAATCAGGAGGCCCTGTTGAAACTAATTGCTACACCCTCGGTTCATTGTTGCCAGCTGCTGGTCATGATGTCAGACCTTGAGAATAAAAATCTCGACAATTTTTCATCTGTGATTTATAATGCCACGTGGTGGTGCTCTTGCTTAACCATAACCATAATAGTGTTTCAAAATGACCTATAAGTTCAGAATCCTCCGAAGTTCTCATTTCACTGGTAGGAATGTAAGGAAATAAAAGTACTTGGCCTCTGCAACCTCCCTTTTCAAAAACCCATGGAACTTCTATCTGAATTAGGGTTTTAAGTTCCTCTTCCTAATCTGAGCATTAACCAGTACCAATTTGAATACCTTGAGTATTTACCCTAACACTCCCTAGTAAAAGGAAACAAAGTAAGATTTTTTTTTTAAGTATAAGAAAAATAAAATTAAAATAGGATTTGTTTGGAGCAGACTCCTGCGCTTTGGTTTTACAGGCATCTGGGGGCGCTCTTGAACCTTTTCTTTGTGAGGTAGGTTCAGCATGAACAGGCTGGGATCTTGGGAGCCACTTCTGGACCCACTCTTGCCAACGCATGTGGCTGGCACGCCTTTTGAATATGTTCCACAGCAGAACATTCTCCTTTTGGTCTGGTTTCAAGAACTCTCTTCTGCTATCCCTGTTTCTACTTTTAAAAGAGAAATATTTTGCAACTTGGATCAGTATCTGTACTTTTATTATTAAGACAATCTTCCTCAAGATTTTATGGCCCTTAATCTTCTAGAGGCTGAAGACATACAGATTTTGACCCTGAGGTTTTATTCAGAATTGGAAGGCTTAGACAATAAATTGGTCCCTGCTTCTTCAGTTCCCACCCCCCCCAATCAAATTTCCTTCACCTCATTCACTTCATACTCATTCAAAGAAAATTAAGCTTACTTTTGTAAATCTGGGTAGACTACCCAAGACTTTTCACCAGAATGATGATCCTTATTCTCTTCTGCCACCTACAAAGCTTGTAAAACTACCTTAACTTAAGCCTGCAGAAAATCATGTTTCTACAGGAATATTCTGCCACTCTCTGGGTGCTGTCTTTAAATTTGTACCAGCCTCTTCCCAAGTCTTGGGATCTACATTTTTGTCCTCTGGAAAACATGTCTACTAATTGTAGAAAAAACTTACATCTTTCTGGTATTCTACACCCTGTTTTTCAGTAGGTGACTGAGTATATTACAGTATGATTTAGTTTTACTTTCACCTTGCCCTAAATATAGATATATTTTTAGGATAACATGACTGGAATGAATCTCCAACACACAAAGGTGAAAGCCTTGGTTGCCACAACTCCTTAAAATATAAGCATAGAGATTTTATCTACACGCTGTCCCTGGTCTCAGTTTCCCAAACACATTTCCACATGCCAGAACTTTTTTTAAAAAAGAAAACCTTTTAACCTTATGAGTCTTGCAAGTTGTTTACAGACCATTGCAATGACCGAAAATAAAGTAAACCCATTGTGATGTATTCCTTTTAAAAAATCATTTTATTGGCATTCATACAATGGTTATCACAATCCATACAGACAGACATCCTTGCATCAAGCACAACCATCTAAAGATAAAATATAAGTTGGGAACATAACCATCTGTCTTTGATTTGTTGTTATTGCTGCTGTTAGTTACTATTGTGTAAAACTTACTTAAAGGTATATATCCAAGTGAAAGGAACCAAGAAACATATACAGAACTCTCAAAACACTGCTATTTCTTGGAAAATTAAAAACAACCCAAATGCAATGAACAAAAGTGGGTAGAATTTCCATGCAATGAAATACTACACGTCAATTAAAAAGAATTATAGACTATATAAAGACTGAAAGAGACTTGGCACAAGAGCCTACATGCTGAAGAATTTCATCTGTAAGAGATTGAAGAAAGGCACACATAATTACCATTTAAGGAAGACAGGCTAGGAATGTCTTCAAGATCAAGGATATGGGATTGAGTAAATGAAATAAGAAATGGAGATCTTATTTGATCTCATCCAAGGAGAAAGCAACAAAATGGAGAAGGAGGGCTGAGGTCAGGCATGTCTCCAGCCTCAGTCTTTCTTTATTCTGACATCTCCACTTTCTACAATGATATGCTAATGCGCAGTTGAGTTCAATTATTTGTTGCAATAGCCACAGAGAACAACCACATTATTAAGCAGGATTTATTAGGGGGGTCACCAGGTTAGCACCAGCCATGATCAGAAAGCATTACAGATATAGTCACCAACCCATAGCAACACCTCACCTCAGCCAGTAATCACATCTCCCTCTAGTCCTCAGCCTCTCTGACTCTAGAGGCCAGGAAGGCAGCACACTGTCTGTCTCTCAGTTTCATAACCACACTGTTGTTTCTCTCTTTTCTCTATGGTCTCCTTGCCTCTCCTGTTAGTCTTGTCCTCTGACCTTGGCCTGATTGCTTTGCTCTAATCCACGGTTTCTGTACTGTGGCCTCTAGTCTCAGCCTCTGCCACTTCACACAGAGATCCCAAAGGTGCTGTATTGATGACCGCTCTTCCTTAATTGTCCTGAGCTTTATTGTTTTGCTTGGAAAATCATGCTTACATACAGTGGAATGACTTGAATGGAGGTACGGATTTTGTCTTTCAGCAGATCATGCACCAAGAGAATATAGGGTGGCACTTGGTTCACATCCCTGATAAGGTAAAAACTCAGATTGCTTTCTATCTTAATGCTGGAAATGTTACATAGGAGAGACCTTCCAAAATCAGATAATGAAAAATTCACAATACAAAGTATGATGAATTATGAAAGGCGATAAAAATTCAAACCACCTTAGGGAAATAATTTAGTTTGCTCCTTTGATTTTCATTTCTGTAAATAACTGAAGCAATCCAGATGCCTTTGATTTCTAAGCCAACCAGACATATCAGTGCTACAGGAGTCTACACACAGCTTAATGTCAGAAAGAGGAAAGGAGAGTGAATGATGCATTAAGTCCCAAGTCATGGATATTCACCCCAAAATCCCAATAACTGGAGGACCCGGAACATTGGTGTGCTTTCAAAAAAAACTGCAGTGTGTGTGTGTCTGTGAGTGTTTGCAGTGGGTGGGTACTTCAACATTGAGTGTTGCAGTGGGTGGGTACTTCAACATTGTGAAGATATATGTGCAGAGAGGAAGTAGTTTGGCCCATGGGGGAATGTAATCTCTTTGATAGGAATTCTCCAAGACCTTGTCTGATGTAGCTCTTCATTTATGTCATTTCTGGTTATAACAAACTGTAAGTATAGGTGACACCCACTACCTTTGTTTTTTTTGACAGTTCTATTGGCCCATAATCCACATTTCATAAAATTCAATACTTCAATCATTTCAAACATTTTACAATCATTACCAAAATCAATCTTAGAACATTTTCCCTTTTTAATGATTAAATTTCATTTTTCAAAATGAGTTCTGTAATTACATTCAGTTCGAGTTCTTCCTGCATTCTGCATACATTGTTTGATCCCCAAATCCCCAAGACCTACCAAACTTCCACCCCCTGAATAATATCCCATATAAACCTTGCATCGGTTATTGTCTCTTTTTGTCTACTACTTCTGTGCTTCATAAAATGGAAAGCCCAAGAAAAACTGTAAAAAACAAAGCCAAAATAAAGGGGTAAGAATAAATAGCAATAACATATGATATATTCTAATAAAAATTCAATAAATCAGGTAAGAAATTTCTGTCATGGAACGGTTAAGAGATTCGTGGACCCCGTACATATTTAAGTCATGTCCATAGGGAGTTCAGCTGCCTACTATGGAGTTTGACCTAGCATAATCAGGATTACTGTCTCTACCTGACAGTAAGATTGTTTGGGACTCTGGCCTGTGGCTAGAGTGTATCTGCAGTGACTTGCTTTCACTGAATATTCTGCAGATGGGTTTTGGGGTCCTCTAATGTCAATAGCTTTCTCCAAATTAAGTGTGGTCATAATTTTTGTTCTGATATTTTTGTCCTCACCGTATTCCAATTTTGTAATTGTCATCTTTGGATCACACACCCTGGTGTGCTTATTCTGTGTAGACTTAGTTGAGTCCTCACTCAGATGGCTTCTTGTTGGACTACAATTCTTTACTACCCCAGGCACTATTTCAATTGATATCCAGGCATCATCTGCTTTCCTCAAGATTCTTTGCTGTAGCACCCTATCTTCAGCGATCATTTCATGAAGAAGAGTATCAAACTAATTGTCCTTAAATTGGGCTAGGAGTTAGTGAGAGCTAAGAATGTATTTCCGGATCTATGCTTTTTCTTTTTAAAATCTGCTGTAATTAGGTAATTGATACATATGTTATATCTTTTCATAGTTCAATTATGTCAAACAGAATTGCACAAATTCTCCCATACTCAGTCTCCAAGCATACTGTTCCGTCCTCAGATTTTTGACATCATTTTCTTCTGATTTCTACCACTCTTCTTTATGTCCCCTTCTCCTAAACCTTTGTTAAGCTTTCTTGCCTCAATCTCTCTGGGTTTCATTTACCAAAAATTAAATAAACAAATTGCAAAGTTTCAAGAGTGTACACCCTCCCACCCAAATGGTGGTGCATCTCTGAGATACACTCTAAAATACACTAGAACAGGGGTGCTCAAATATGTTGATCGCAATCTACTAGTCGATCACAAATGTAGTGTGGGTAGACAACATGAAATTTAAAAAAACAGATGTAAGCCTGCCTTGATATACAGCACAGCCAATCAGTTGCAATCTTATTTGTCAAACACATGTGCAAACAACTGTTTGAAATGCAGCAAAACTGTCAAACTAAGTCAAACACTTTCAAGACATACTTTTCTTTGCTCCTGCCAGTTCATGTGCTATCCTTTCAGGAAGATGCTGAGGTTGATTCACTTGCTTCAAAAATCGCAACAGTTTCACCTGAACTCTTCTGGACTAGAATATGAGATTTTGACATTACAAGGCAACATTTAGCTGAGATCCAGAGCACATGAAAAGTTCTGGAACTTACTTGCAGAGGGAAAGTACCCAAACATAAGAAAATGTGCTATCTCCTTGACTGCATTATTTGACTCTACTTATTTGAGTCAGTCAATATTTTCCCACATAAAAATGATTAAGTCCAAGTACCATTCCACCATGACTGATGATCATATGGAAGTGTTTTTCATGCTGGCTGTCTGCAGCTACTGTCTAGACTAAGCATTCCTAGCTCATTCCACTCAGTGCAAGTCATCAGAGTAAACCAAGGTTATGACCAAAAATATACATAGTTAATCATGTTTTGTTTTGCAATACTGATTCATGGAATGCAGGACTGGTAAATCTCTTTGGAGCAGTAATGGGAGCAGCAATACCATGCAGGTAAATGAAAGGTTGGGGAAGAAGGGAGACAAAGGGGATAACTGATCAAAATGATTGATGTACAACATGCCCACATCCAAGGGGATGAGTAAGAGAAATATGTATGAAAGGAGACAGCAAATCGTATGGAATATGGAAATAATAATTATAATAATATGCAATTGATCAAGGTTTCATGTGAGACAGAAGGAGGGATGGAGGTTGCGTAAAAGAGGAGCTGATACAACAGGCTCAAGTAGAAAGAATATTGATTTATGGTTTATTATGTTATCTGTAAGAGCCCCAATAAAATGATTTAAATAAGAAATATTTTGAAAATGATGATGGCAGCATATGTACAAGTGTGCTTGATACAATTGATGTATGGATTGTTATAACAGCTGATAAGCCCAATATAAAATTATTATTCTTAAAATTCTGTTTATTTTAACAATTAGTCCTTTGTCTATTATGTTTGTTACTATTTTTTCCCATTTTGGGACTCTTTTTTTACTCTTTTAATAAAGTCCTTTGGTGTACAAGAGAACTTCATTTTTTTAGTGTATGTGCTGCCAAAGTGGGCACAAAAGTGCTTCATTTTTGATAGAGCCTATTCATCTGTTGCATTTTCCAATGAGTGTGTTTCATTGTTAATTCTCATAGCTCTTATATCCCTGCACAAAGACTCCTAGGTTTGTCCTAATTTTTCATTGAATATCTTAATAGGTTTGCATTTTAATTCTAGGTCTTTGATGTACCTTGAGTTTGTTTTTTGTGATTAGAGTGAGAAATGGGTCTTGTTCATTCTTCTTCACAAGGATATCTAGCTTTTATAATACCATTACTAAAGAGGACATCTACATCCTATTTACATAATTTTAGGCCTTTTTATTATTTGTTTTTGCTTTTTTGTTTGTTTTAAGATTCTTTTATTGGGAGCTCATACAACTTTTATTACAATCCACACATAAGTTCATTATGTGTCACTCACATCTGTGCATCCACTGCCCTCATCATTCTCAAACATTTGCTTCCTATCTAAGCCCTTGGCATCGGCTCCACAGTTTCCCCCCCTTTCTTTTCTACCTTGCTTCCATTCTCCCAGTATCACCACTCTCAGCTCTGGTCCTGAAGGGATCTGTTGTCCTCGATTCACTATGGTCCTGGCTCTTGTCATCTGTGCCAGTGTGTATCCTCTGGTCTAGGTGGATTTTAAGTAAGAATTGGGATCATGATAATGGGCAGAGGCTGAGCCCTGGTGGTCTAGTGGTTGTGTGTGGGACTGCGGCCCACAGGGTTGACAGTTCAAATCCAGCAGCAGCTCTTCAGGAGCAAGGCTGGACTTTCTTCTCCCACCAGGGCAGTGTTGCCATAAGACAAAACAAAACAAACAAATAAAATAAAGATAATGGGCAGGAAGAAGCATTGAAGAACTAGAGAAAAGTTGTATGTTTCATCACTGCTATACTGCACCCTAACTAGCTTGCTATACTGCACCCTAACTAGCTTGCCCTCTGTAAGGAGAAGTCTATTACCTACAGATCAACTTTGGGTCCCCAACCTATACTCGCCATCATTTACACTAATGAAAGCTTTTAGTTCTTTGATGCCTACTACCTAATACCTTCAACACCTCGTGTCACATAGACTGGTATGCTTCTTCCACGTGGGCTTTGTTGCTTCTGAGCTAGATGGCCACTTGTTTACCTTCAAGCCTTTAAAAGGTCACACAATATATCTTTTGATAGCTGGTCACCCTTAGCTTTCTTCACTACCATTGCATATGCACACTTTTGTCCTTAGCAATCCTGTCAGGTAAGTGAGGATCATGGAATGCCAATTTAATAAAAAGAAGTGTTCTTGAATTGAGGAGGTGCTTGCATGGAGGCCTGCTGCCTGAATACTGAGCCTAAAAATATGTGCACATAAATCTATTTCCCCTTCATCATATATAAATATATTTACCTATGTACATGCCTATATTTAGATGTCTATATACGCCCCTTGCCTCCCATCTCCTTCCTCTATACTTCCTTATACTTCTTTCCTGTCCCACTATAATGCCCAGTCTTCATTTGAGTTTCAATAATTTCTCTCAGTTACTCTACCCTTGATCAATCCCTACCAGGCCTCTCACTCCCTCCTTGCCATTGCTTTGGAATTACTTATTGTTCCCTTGTCCTTGGGTTGGTCAACACCACCTCTTTTCCCCCACCTCCGCCTTTCCCATATCCTCCCAGAATCATCAATCCTATTGTTTTCTCCTCCAGATGGATCATCCAGTCTATCTTACCTAGAAAGACTTGCAGGGATGATACTATGTACAAAAAAAAACCCCAAAGCATAGCAAGATGAAGCGACAAAAGAAAATGAAACAACTACAGCAAGAAAACAAATGTCTAGACAATAGATATAGATAAATAAAAATAAGAAGAAAGCAAAGCCTATAAATAGTTCAAGATCCATTTGCTGACCTCTAAGAGTAAACTTCAGTTGATTTTGATGGGGTTCCACGCCTTGGCCCCCAAATCTATCCCTAGCTCTCCCTCAAGGCCTCCATGCTCTGCTCTCCTGCTGCTCTGCTGTGCACACTTAGTGTTTTCCTCTTTATGGTAGGGACAGACACCTGCAATCCTGACACCATGTTTTCAGTGTTGTCCCCTGTATGGTCTTGGGTCAGCAAAGGATGTCATCTGTCAGCTGATCATCTGGTCTTCTCTGTGGATTGGCTGTTCTGAGTGGGGAGATCTTCCTCAAGGCTTGATGGGCCAGGATGCACTCCACTCTCTCTTCATCCCACTTCATTTTCTCCCATGTGCTCAGGTCAGACATGTCCCTCTCCCCCAAACTTCAGGGCTGTCCATTAAAGTCAATTCTTCTGCCGCAAGGGACAACAGTCCTCATGGTTGGGTGTGGGGCCAGGCTCTCAGACCCCTCCACTGGCACCCTGCTCCATTCGGTCATGCTACATTCACATTTAAGTCTGGTCACTCTTTCCCTGTGGAGATAGAAGGAAAAACCTCCCTTTGGGAAGGATTAGTGCCCTGTTTCACTGCTACACAATAACTATCTCCCTCCCACCCTTTTAAATTTATAAATGGCTGCTATAGGTGACCCTAGACTTGGTATGCGCCCTGCCACATTTCCAGGACCTCACCTCATTAATCTTTATATGCAGTAACCTTTCCCTATGCCTCTTTGCTCTTCTTTTTTAAGCTTACCTAAGGACATGTTATGCTTGTCCTTTTGCACTTAGCTTACTTCACTTAGCATGATTTCCTCCAGTTTTTCCCATGCAGTGATATCCTTCATGAATTCATCACTACTTTTCAGTGGTGCATAGTATCCCATTGCATGTATATACCAGCTTTTTTTAATCCATTAGTCTTTCGATGGAAATTTGCACTGTTTCCAAATCCTAACAATTGTAAACTGTGCCTCGATGAACTTTGGAGCACAGATGTCTGGTAGTGATTTGTTCCTTGCCTTTTCTGGATATATGCCCAGTAGGGGGATTGCTGGATCGTATGGTAGCTCAATTTCCATTGGTTAGATTTGAGGATCTTTTTTAAACAGTCAATTGTACGTGAATGATTTTATTTCTGGATTTTGTGTCCTGAAACTTTGGTCCATGTATCTATCATTACACCAGTACCACGCTGTTTTGACAATTGGAATGTATAGTAGGTTTCGAGGTAAGGCAGAGCAAGATCACCTACTTTGTAATTGCTATTAAGACACTCTCTGCTTACCCTGGGCTTCTTCCCTTTCCATATGAAGTTGGTAATCATTCTTTCCCTTTCTCTGAAGAATGATACTAGGATTTGCATTGAGCTTGCTTTGAATCTGTAGAGTGCTTTAGATAATCCTGACATTTTTACAATGTTGATTCTTCCAAGTCACAAGCAAGGGATGTTTCACCATTTGTATGGATCCTTTTTGGTTACTTTTCATAACATTGTGTGATTTTCTTCAATGCAGGTCTTTGGGTTTTTTGTGTGCTTTGTGTTGTCGTTTTCGTTGTTGTTAGGCATATTCACAAGCATTTCAGCTTCTGTGTGGCTATTGTAAATGACATTGTTTTCTCGATATCCTTTTCAGTATTTCATCATTGGTATATAATAACCCTATTGATTGCTGCTTGTTATTCTTAAATCCTGCTACACTACCAACTCCTCTATTGTTTCTAGTAATCTTATTGTGGACATGTTGGGATTCTCAATATATAAAGCCATATCATCTGCAAATAGCAAAAGTTATACTTTTTATTTACCAATTGCACTCCTTTTAGAGCTTCCCATCACCTTATGATACTGACTAGGATGCCCAGCACAAAGTTGAATGTGTCGGGGCTAAGGGCCATACTTGTTGTGTTCCCTTATTCAAAAGAAAATATTTCAATTATTCTCTGTTGAGTGTCATACTGACTATTGGTTTTCCATGTATGGCTTTAATTTTATTGAGAACTTTCTCTTCCAATCCCATCATCTTGAAAGTTTTTAGTAGGAATGAGTTGGATATTATCAGATGCCTTTTCTCCATTAATTGATATGATTAAGATGGTTCTTGCCCCTTTTCACATTAATATGGTAGAACGTGGTAACATTTTTTCCTAATGTTGAACCAGCCAAGCATCACTGGTATAATGTATTGGTCTTGATGTATCATATTTTTATATGTTATTGGAATCTATTTGAAATGTTTTTTGGATAAAATTTGCATCTATGTTCATGAGAGATATAGGTCTATAGTTTTCTATCCTTGTGGGTTTGGTTGTTGGTTTTGAACTTTCTATTCTTCTTCCCACTAACACTTCATGATCACACCAGTTGGTGTGTCTCTCCCATGTGGGCATTGTAGCCTTCCTGCTAGATGGCCATTGGTTTTACTGTAATCCTTTAAGACAGCAGACACTATATCTTTTAATTGCTGGACACAATCAGCTTCTTCACCAGATTTCCATACGTACCCACCCATTTATTCTTCAGCAATCACATCAGGAAGGTCAATATCATACAATGCCACAGTATAAGAAAAGAAAGAAACATTCTTATACTGAGGTAATATTAAGTCGAGGCCTAAAGTCCATTGGTTTCCTTGTTGCATTTGTATTTATATATTCACATACATATACACACATATATAAATATACCTAGAGTTAAGTATTCATATATATGCATGTATTCATATATATGCATATATATAGCTGTAATCGTTTTCTTCCATCTTCTATCCTCTTTTAATTTTTTCTTTTCCCCAGCCCCATAGTCATGTTTACCCACCCTTCACCTCTCAATATTTGCTCTCAGGTACCATTATATTGATCACACATGACTAGAAATGCTATATCCTTCTTGTCATCCATTTTAGAGCACTTCATACTCCATCATACTGGTGCAGTACTCACCTCAACAATAATACTCTCCTCCTCCTTCCATCCTATTTCTCCCAAGAAGCTTCACTCCAACTTTTTTCAGTTGGGAGTTTACTGAAATCCTTATCTATATATTCTTTTATTCTGAGTCTATTTGAATTCTTAATATCCATATGAGATACTTTAGGAAGAGCGATTTTCCTAGGTATTTGTCCATATACTTCAATTTTTGAATATTTTAGCATACCGTCTTCTGTAGTACTACATTATTATTATTTTTATTTCATTCATGTCTGTTGTGATGTTCCCTGTTCCATTCCTAATTTTTGATATCAGCATCTGCTCCTTCTTTTTCCTTAAACTTCCTAGTGATTCATCTATTGTGTCAATCCTTTCAAGGAATAGATTCCTCTGTCATTTTTTTCCATTGGTTATCTGTTTTCCATTTCATTTATTCCTGCCCTTATTTTTATGACTGTTTCCTTTTGTTGTTGAAAGGATTATACTGTTGCTTGTGTTCTTATTGCTGGAGGTATTGTTAAGGTGACCATGATTCTCTCCTCTGTTTCATATCTCTATTTATTGCAATTAAGTGACTTGTGATAGCCACATTTCCTGCATCTCTTAGATTTAGGGATGTTGTGCTATAATTTGCATTAGTTTCTAAGAAATTGCTAATTTTATCTATTACTTGGAATTTGCTAATTGCATCCACTACCTATTCATTTTTAAGATGTGAATTGTTGAATCTCCAAGTTATTTTCTTTATGTGTCTATTCTTTTTTTACTATATAGATTTTGGGGGGGGCTATTATAGCTCTTATAACATTCAATACATCATTTGAATTAAGCATATTTGTACACATGTTGCCATATTTATTTCCAAATATTTTCTACTTGAGCTCTTAGTATAAGCTCCTCTTTCCCCCGTCCTCTAGTTCTTTTTTTAAAATTCCAGCTCCCCATATTTCTCCTCCCCCCTCTTCCTCCATGAACCCCTTATAATTTACAAATTGTTATTACCTCTTCATATCGTACACTGTCCAAAGTGTCCCTCCATCCACTCCCCTGTTGTCTGCAAACCGGAGAGGAGGTCATATGTAGATTCCTGAAATTAGTTCTCCCTCTCTACTCCACTATTCCTCCACCCACCCAGTACCACCACTACCCCCACTAGTTCGAAGGGTCATCTATCTTAAATTCCCCGTGTTTCAGACTCCAGTGTATATCCCCTGGTCTAGCTGAATCTGTCTAGTAGAATTGGGATCACAATAGTAGGTGGGAAGTATTTGAGAACCAGAGGAAAGTTATACATTTCATTGTTAGTACTCTGTATCTTGACTGGCTCATCTCCTTGCTGCAACCCCTCTATAAGAGGATGTTGTTTCACTTATTGATGGACTTTGGGTCCCCAATTTGCACTCCCCATCATTTATAATGATATAATTTTTAGTTCTTTAATGATTCATACCGGATCCCTTTGATACCTCATAGTTGCATAGGCTGGTGTGCTTCTTCCATGTGGGCTTGCTTCTGAGCTGGATGACCGTTTATTTAATTTCAAGCCTTTAAGACCCTAAATGCTATATGTTTTGATAGTTGGGCACCAGCTTCTTCTTATTGTTGACTTGCAGTTCAAGGGTGCAGTAATCAGAGAAGCAGGATTGAATGATCTCTATGTGTTTGAATTTTGTCAGTCTTGCTTTAGGTGCCAACATGTATTGGAAAAGAATGTGTGTATTTTAACAGATGGATGGGGAGCTTTGTAAATATTTATGAAGTTGAACAATTGTCAGCTCTTCTGTTCCTTTATTGAGTTGCTTATCTGTGGATATATCTCTGAAGATGGTCTATCTATCTCTGAGAATGGTGTATCTCTCTCTGAGAATGATGTCTTAAATTCACCTACTATAATGGTTGTGAATTATAAAATCTCTTTGAGGATTTAGTTGATAAATTCTGAGGGTCTTTCGGTGGGCCCAAACAAGTTTATTATGGCTATGTGTTCTTAGTTTATTGATCCTTTGAGCATTATGTAATGCCAATTCTTGTCTCATTAGCTTGTGTATTTTGAGCTCAATTTATCAGAGATTAATATTTCCACTCTTGTATTTATTTTTACTGCCATCAGCTTGGTAAATATTTAGACAATCTCTGATACTCAAGTATGTTTTTGCCTGTGAGGTTGAGGCAGTAGGTCATTGGATTTTGCTGTCTAATCCCAGTCTGCTGGCCATTGTCTTTTTATGGGCCGAGCTAGCCTGGTAACATTCAGTGTAATGGAATTTAATTGAAGATGAGATGCTGTCATTTTTTACTATTGTCTTCCCTCTTTATAGGTTGGTGTATGTGTAAGAGGAGTTTATACTTGTCTTCTATTCTCCACTGAGCTATGATTTTTTTTGCCCCATTTCTTGTGTTTTGGTTTCTGGGTAGTGGTACACCGGATGGTCATATCATGTTTTTGTGTCGAGGTTATAGCTTCTCTTCCCATAAATGGATGCATAGTAATTTTTGTAGCTGGTTTTGTTTTTAAGTTTTCTCCAAAGAGGTCATACAGTTGCCTCCAAGGCTGGAGAGCTTGGAAGCTCTGGCTGTGTGTCACTGACATTGGACAACAATAGGGATCATAGTCCATGGGTCTCTGGTGAGGAGAAACCCAAGAGGGTGTGTGTCATGGGGAGAGCAGCTGAGATGTCCATGGGAAACACTAAGAAGGTCCTGGAGACACTGCAAGAGCAGAGCTTCTGTCCAAGTCCCTCAAATGTCCCACCTCATCCACAAACCTCGTGTAGACAGGGGTCCCCACATGGACTCCATCTTTCTTGGAAGTCTTAACAAAAGATTTTGGAGCCAAGTCACTAGTAAATATCCTAGGATACATATGTTTAGTTTGCATGACAGAATTTTCCATATCTTGAAACTTTCATTTTTTTCACAGTTCAATTTTAAGTGCCTCTCATTCTTTTATTAATTTCTTATAAGTGGCAAGACTAATTCATGTGGCCATTTTTATATCTTGCTTCAGAATCTAACTAGCCAAACATCCCAATTCATCATTTGGAAGCAGTAATTCCAACCAAATATTGGAACTTGACTCAGATACATTATGTGGTACTGAATCAAAACATTACCATTCCTCCATTGTTCGATCCCAGGGTCATTGTTTTCTTTGATTTCTATAGTTGTCCCAAGAGACTCTTCAAGGCAATCTGGGCTTTTGTTCTAGGGTACCTTAAATTTTTCCAGCTTCTATGCATTACCCAGTTCTAAAATGATATCCTCATTATACATCTGAACTAAAGCAGCAACCCACTCTCAGAACCAAATTCTGATTTAGCTGTCTCGAATTTGAGGATCTTTTTTAGAGTGAAAGCCATTAACCAATAGAGCTCAGTTGTCTCACAGTTCAGGAGAGTAGAAGTCAGAGTTCAGGGTGCTGGCTCTAGAGCTGTGGTTTTCAACCTTTGGGTCATGGTTCTTTATAAGCCTTTCACTCGATCACCCAATTCATAGTCAAAGAAAAATGTCAGTTATCAAGTGACAAGGAAAATAATTTTTTGGTTGGGTGGTCACCACAAGCTGAGGAACTGTATGGTTGACAACCACTTATCTAGGGAAAGATCACTTCGTTGGCTCTGTGGAAATGACCTCACTTCTTTGTATTTCTGCTCTTGGGTGACTTCTTGTGATGTGGCTTCTCTTTATCAGAGTCTGCTGCCTTGGTTCTCCTGTAAGGTCAATCCTGCCAGGCCAAGGATGGGGATGGGAGGAGGGCGAGGGTGGGTATGTGTATCACAAAGCTGGAAAGTTGTGGTGGTCCGCGATTTCGTCCAGCCGAGACAGCCGATGACCGCCTCCTCTCTTCACAGAGGGTCTCCGCTGAGGACTGCAGCGGGCACTGCAAGTGTGTAGGCAGTCAAGCACCCAGTTGCACTGTTGGCGTGACCTTGGTGCTGGATGACTGAGAATGCTGCCCAATGTGCGCCAAGCAACTAGGTAATTTGTGCATGAAACGTGACGTCTGTGACACATGCAAAGACCTCTACTGTAGTTTTAGATCCCAAACCCACAGAAGGATAGGTGTGTGCAGAGGTACAACCTAGACCCCACCCACCGCATTACTTAATGTCCACCCACCTCCTCGCTCACTGACACACCAGCAAGAAATCAAATTTCAAATTACGCTAGCTGCTCATAGATCATCCACATTCTGATGTGTTTATACTTCTAGTTCCAGAAACTGATTTCACACAATCCCTGCATCTCCTTCCTCTCTTTCAGCTAACGACGGTATTTCCTGCTTTGTCGAAGGGAAGGAGCACAAGAGTGGAGAGATATTCCAGAGCGGCTACACCGGAATGTGCACTTGTAGGAGTGGGAAAGTGGACTGCATGCCCCTGTGCCCCCCACCCGATCGCCTGCCCCTCCCTGACTGCCCCTTCCTCCAGTTGGTCAAAGTGCCAGGAAAATGCTGTGAGGAGTGGGTGTGTGATGAGCCGAAGAATGGCAAATTGAAAGACTCTGCCCTTACAGGTGAGTTCTTCATCATTGCCCCATTTACTCCTGTCAGAAACAGTGAACCTTGAGGCTGAGTCCTAACATGGGACTTACTTAGATCTTGTGTGCTTTGTCCACACGACTGACCAAGTTGAAGAGACTATTATCCCAGACACAATTAGGATGCAATGCAACTTCCAGGACGGGACAACAAAGTCGGGCACCTATTCCAAGACATGTGTGTGGGCATCTCCACACTGTATGCCAATGACAATGCTGACTGCATGGAGGAACAGCAATCCCACCTCTGCTTCCTCCGTCCTTGCCAAGCTGAACTGGAAGAGAAAATAAAGGTATCTTACTGTTCTGCTTTAATTCACTAACTTTCCTTAAATGCAAATGGATAGGTCCTTTATGAACTTTGATATTAGAGGCCATTATCTCTCCCCCCATATTCAACATTGAGATTTTTAAAGGGAATGAGATGTTGTGTAATAGGAACCACCAGCTTTCCACTACAGAATCCTCCACAGTGATAGTAAGCTTGAGACATCCCAAGAAAAATCAGGTCCATTTCTGGAAATCTTGTAAATGAGACTCAAACTTCCTCTTCTCAAGATGTAAGCACAATCAGACTAAGTTAAGAGTGTGTAGTAACACAGGGTTCAAACAGGTCATTCTTTAGGGAAAGTCAATGATGTCTTCTCCTTTGTCTTTCTGAGAGCAAAAGGTGCATCTGTACCACCAACATGCCCTATGGCATCAAGTTGATGCTTGATGGTTGCATCAGTGTGAAGATCTACCATCTCCAGATCTGCAGAGTCTGCACCGATGGCCGGAGGAGCACACCTAGAAATACCACTACCCTGCCCGTGCAGTTCAGATATCTTGATGGTGAAGTCATGGAGAAGAACATGATGTTCATCCAGGCCTGCAAATGCCATTACAGCAGTGACAGTGACAGTGACAGCTTTGAGTCATTATATTAGAAGCAGATGCATGGAAACATGGTCTAAAGAAAGAGAATGGAAAATATTATCCCAATAGACTCTATCTTGAAATGATTTACATTTTCGTGTGCAGATGTGAATTCATTTAGCATGACTCATTTAAATCCATTTCTCTAAGCAGTAAAATAAATTCCCATCTGAATCAAAGCATCTATCAATGTGAGACACTGGTTTGAAGAAAGTAAAACTTGAGAGTGACACCACAGTAACACCCAACACCATGGTCTTCTGCAGGATGGGGATTAGCAAGCTGTACAGTAGTAGGCACCAGGAGTAATAAGTAGCATTGGGAATAATGACCTCTTAAAGTGGTAAGGGGCTGCTATGAGGAAATATAATGGAGAAAGAACATTTGAATATGTCCAATGTCCTACTTGCAATGTGTGTTCTTGGGCCATCAAGAGGCTGAGTCAAGACTCGAGGTCTCCAAGCACTTATGTAGATCACCTGAGCAATCCCATCCCTAGTAACCAGGGAAAGATCCACACCAGCAGGAAGATAAGAGAGAGAGCCAGTCTCCCAAAGCAGTTCTTACACATGTCAAACAGGACATGGAATCCAATTTTAAATTAATGGTTGCACTTCACCCATTCTTCTCACAGGTACAGCCTAGTTGACAAAAATGATAAAGGAAAAAACACAGAAACATCACACAGATATAAATAAGAGGCCAATTTTGAAACAGCTTCTGAGATCTTAGTAGTTTGACCTACTCTAACAGAACTAGAAGACTGTCTAAAACAGTGGTTCTCAACCTTCCTAATGCCCTACCCTTTAATACAGTTCATCATATTGTGGTGACCCCAACCATAAAATTATTTTTATCACTACTTCATAAATGTAATTTTGCTATTCTTATGAATCTTAAAGTAAAGATCCAATATGCAGGATGTATTTTCATTGTTACAAGTTGAACATAATTAAGGCATAGTGATTAATCACAAAACAATATGTAATTATATGTTCCAAAATATTTATTTCTAATTGCAAATCAATGAAGTTTTGTCTTCAAGCAAGATGTAGCATGGGTACCAGTCTTCACACTGGGTACACCTATGTGGGCGTGACTACATGTGGGCGGATGAGCCTGGAGACTGATAGAGGAGCAGTGTCTCAGGTCCTAATATCATCAGAATTATGTTTTCCAACGGTCTTAGGAAACCCCTGTGAAAGGATCTTTCAACCTCTGAAGGGGTCACAACCCACAGGTAGAGAACTTCTGCTCTGACAGAAGAGGACCCCGCACAGTTGGAAAGGGAATAAAATTTAAATCTTGACTAACAGAAAATAAGACAGAGACTCTCAACAACAAAAAAGGAAATTTAAGTAGGAATTTTAGGAAACAAATGCCTATAGTTTTTTGATACCACATTAAAACACAGCAAAAAAAAGGAGCTCTATTAGAAAATCTATTTTAATCAAGCTGTTGCTACAAACAAGGTTCAGAAAAATTAATTTCACATGTAAGAAAATAAAATATTGTAGTATAGTTAAAATATGAGAAAAATAAGTAAAAGGCAGAAAATATAGATAGCATAAAAGTATGATAGAACTCTATATCTTCAAAACTATGTGATTATACTCATTTCTCACTTATTAGCATAGTTAGAGTACACAAGTGAGATCATTAAGCAAAAATTGCTTGCAAAAATAGAGGGTGATTCTATCAGATCACTGCACCAATAATGACTGTGTTGTTTCATATCTGTTAAAATCCTGAGAATCATAGACCTGCCACATTAAAATGCACTTTAACCATCGCAATCAGTGTCACTCTCATCTTGCATGTCAGTAGTAATTACAATCAACATCGAAATGCATTCTAGTAAAATTGATGGTATTTTGGGGAAAAAGGGAAAGTATTATCTAAAAATCTAGTCAACAGAAGAAAACATTGTCAATAAAAAGTAATTTGCTTACACAAACGTTTCTATCTGTATCATTTTATGACAGATGAGAGAATGGAATAATTTCTAATATACTGTAGGAAAGAAAACGTGAGACAAGTGTTTTTTATCTTGAAAAATTTAATTTTAAACCCAAAGGGCGTAGAAATGCTTTAAAACCATATGAAAACTCCTTGAATGTTATTCAGATGAACCTTCCCTGAGAAAAAATTCGCATAAGGCCAATTCTAGAGAAATAATAGAATAAGACCTATTGGTGAAAATTAAATGGAGTTCATTTTATAGCTAAAGCTAAGAAAGAAAAAAGAAAAGATACCTTCCTGTGGCTATGTGATCTTATGATACAGACAATACGATGATGAAAATTAAGCAAGAAAATGATGATAGCATATTTCCAGTCACCCAAATACAACTGCTTCTAATAGTCATAGACAGGAATGATTGGTGGGACATTTTTATGCTGAAATTTTTATGTGTATAGTATAGCATAAAGTAAATAAGCAATTACTGATATTTTATTTTTCCTAAAGCTAAAGAACTATTATTCTCACTAGGAAACATAGACGATACAGATGTAATATAAAAGTCAATAAAGGAAATGATGTGATCTTGAGTTTTTATTGAAAATATTAGTGTAAATTCATAATATATTTTACCTCTAAAAGTACTCACTCATGGTGGGTGATTGGGGAGAAGAGATGTTAAACAGTGATTGATGGGAAGCTAGGGCGACAATGGACCAGATTTTGTTTGGGGCAAGACACTATGAATATAATTCTACCCAACACTTAGTGAATCACACCATGGGCTAAGCACCATACTGATCTTGGATACGACCTTGGTATAACCCTGGTATAACCCAAGGCCTACACCAGAAAGAGTTAACATAGAAGCCAGCTGAATGAATAGAGTCCTGGTCTAAGGACTGAGTTACTGAGATGGAAGAGGAAGCACAGAGTGCCAGCCCTGAATAGTGGAAGGAGTTGTTATTGGACCTTGGGGATGCTGTGCAGTTTGGTGGGTGTCCCATAAAAAAAGACCTAGATTCACCATATATTAGGTACTTCACCAACTTCCTCACAGTGACATCACAGGTATTGATTGGTTGTTCAAGGATCTGCACTTTGAAGAATTGATCGAGGTAGTGTCTCTATGGTACCAATCCTATATTAAGGTTAAACAAAGCCCAGTGGAATTGGAGGTAGAATTGTGTCAAGAAACAACTCATGGGTTGCACCTAGCAGTCACACTGTATTCACAGAAACTCCTCATATATTATCCAGAATGTTGTTTCATTGGAAAAGTTGATGATGTTATCAGTGCATTGTCTTACACTCCAGAGGGATGTTTTACAATACTCTAGTTCAGTTTCTTTTCCTGCCTTTTATATGCTTGCTTTTATCTTGTTTTTTTTGTTTTTCTGTGTGTGCTGATTGGTTTGTTGATGTTGTGGTTTTTATATAGTTTTGATATAGCCATAATGCAACCATCAATGTAGCAATGATATTGCCATAATATAACCACCTAAGCACTGCATATGCCATAGACAAGATCGATTCTGGGCTCCCACTTAGGTCTAGACCCATTCCAAGAAATGCTCACCAAAGCTAACGGTGCTACAGCAAAGTGTGGTGAAGAGAGCAGATGGTGCCTGGCTATCAATCCGAATAGTATGTGGTCTCTTAAAGGCTTGTATTCAAACAAACAGTCATCTAAATGAGCATTCACTAATCTATGTGGAAGAAAAAAACCAGCTTGTGATTCAAAGGTGACCATAACAAAACTCAAATGTGATGAAAAGTATCAGCGTCTAAAGGGCAAATACCAAATTGGTTGGAGGTTATGGAGGACAGTGGGAATCCAAAACCCATCCGCAGTCTATTTAGTCAGATTAAGCCCTGGCAGCTCCCCTCTGGTCTCAGGGTCTTGGACAACGTTACTTCAAGAGAGAGATCATTGTCATCTTGATGATGCTGGATTGAAAGTGACGCTTGGTCATTTGACTTTCCTCTTGACCCAGCCTGAATTTGTTCTGGGTGCTAGTATTTCTTGCTTGCTGCATGAGACAAATTTCTCCCCTTGCATTTTAAATACTGAATAAAGTCTTTTCTTCCTTAATCACTATTTGTATTTTTATCTTGTACTATTATAATTGTTTTTATCCTTACCACTTGATTATTTTGCTTGTTTTTTTTTTTGTTTCTATTGGATTTTGCAGTTTGTGAAGCATATTAGGGGTAGATGAATAGAGATAAAAACTGATACATGATCACACAGGTTGGTGTTCTTCTTTCATGTGGATTTGTTGCTTTCCTACTAGATGTCTATTTGCTTTATTTTAAGACTTTAAGAACCCCCCAGACCCAGTGTCCATTAATTGCCAGTAAAACATCAGCTTTCTTCACTACATTTGTTTATGAACCATTTTCTTTCAGCAATCATATCAGGAAAGTTGACATCATATGATGCCACATTATTAGAACGAGCTATTCTTGTACTTAGGTAAGCTTTAAGAAGAGGCCCATAGTCCATATGCTTCCTTGTTGCATTTTCAAATATATATCTGTATAAGCAAATATACCTGTGTTTAAATATTCATGTGCTTACATATATATACATATTTTCTTCCTTCTTTCCCCTTATTCTTTTTTCTCTCCTCCTGCTGCACTATCACATTTCCCCATTATTCATCCCTTACTAACTCCTCTCAGATACAACTATCTTGTCACACATGACAAAAAAAATCTACATCCTCCTAGCCATCCATTTTAGAACCCTTACTATCCCCTGTCCCCTTCTTTACCAGCTCATCACTTCCTCCCTTTGCTTTATCCCCTCCCTTGTCCCCAGGAACCTTCACTCTGGTTTGATTTAGTTGGGAGTTTATTGAAACCTTTATCTTTTTCTACGGCTTTGTTCAAGTTCCTAAAGTCCATATGGGATAATTTAAGGAGAGGGTGCTTTGCCAGGTATTTTTCCGTGTTATGGAACATGTTAGCAGCGGTATTTTTATAGTACAGTGTTATTAAACTTTTTATTCCATTAGAGTTTGTTGTAATTTCTCTTGTTTCATCTCTA
Organism: Nesogale talazaci; assembly: GCA_004026705.1. Taxonomy (NCBI): domain Eukaryota; kingdom Metazoa; phylum Chordata; class Mammalia; order Afrosoricida; family Tenrecidae; genus Nesogale; species Nesogale talazaci. The sequence continues at coordinate 693 of PVJH01008532.1, read as the reverse complement.
ATTTTTGATATTCATATATGCTCCTTCTTTTTCCTTGGGTTTCCTTGTGATTTATTTATTTTGCTAATTCATTCAAAGAACCAAGTTCTTCTTTTGTTTCCCCCACCCTCCAATGATCTTTGTTTTTCCATTCCATCTATTTCTCCTCTTATTTTTATGATTTCTTTTCTTTTGTTGTTGGGAGTATTATAATGTTATCTCTCTTCTAATATTGGAGGTGTTGTGTTAAGGAGGTAACCCCAATTATCTCCTCTTTTTTTCATGTGTACATTTATTGCAGTAAAGTGACTTCTACTAATCACATTTGTTGCATTCTTATAGCTTTAGGTATGTTGTGCTATCATCTCTTCAGTTTCTAGGACTCTTACTCATCCCTTTTTGAGAAGTGAATTGTTGAGTCTCCAAGACCCTGGTCTTTTTTTTTTTCAATCATTTTATTAGGGGCTCATACATCGTTTTTCACAATATATAAATAAGCATACTCGTCAAGCACTCTCACATGTCCACTTCTATTATTGTTCTCCAATCGTCCACCTTTTTCCCTTTAGCCCCTAGTATCAGCTTATCCATTCCTTCCCCTCTTCCCCTGGTCTCTCCTCCCCTCCAACCCTCAATAGTTTATACATTGTTATTGTTTTGTCATATCGTACACTGCCCGACCTCTCCCCCAACCCACTCCTTTGATGCCCATCC